>PVIH01005160.1:0-128195 GCA_004025045.1 Sigmodon hispidus | reverse complement strand
TCAAAGTAATTATATTTGATCTTACATGTAACATCAAAGGGTATAAATAAATTGGAAAATAACATAGGATTTGATCTTTGTTAGGCAATAATGTTCATGGCATTGAGTATTATGTTTAGGTATTGAGTATAATATCAAAATTAAATGTGACTTAAAAAACAATCTAAATCAGAATTAATATTTTTATTTATTTACTACTAATGACACAATGAAAAGTGAAGTGAAGGAATCACAATAGAATATTGAAAAATTTGGCAATGATTAATATTCAAAATATATAAGAACTTAACAATATTTAATAAAAATGTTAGTAATTCAGTTAAATGTAAAGAAAGACTTTGAATACCTAGTTCCTCACTGAAAATTCAAAGAAATCATAAGTACATGAAAAGATGATCAACCCTGTTGTGGGTTGAAAAATAATGAACCCCAAAGGGAGTGGCACTATTAGGAGGTATGGCTTTGTCTGAGTATGTGTGGCCTTGCTGGAGTAAGTGGGTGGACTTTGAAATCTCTCTTGCACAATCTAAGTTCAGTGTTACTGAGCTACTTCCTGTTGCCTGTAGATCAAGATGTAGAACTCTCAACTTCTTCTCCAGTTCCATATCTGTGTTTCTTCTGTCTCGTCCTGCTAGAATGATAATGAATTAAACCTCTGAACTGTAAACCACTCTAACTAAACAGTTGCTGTGTTCATGGTTTCTCTTCACAGCAATTAAAATTTGTTTTGTATCAATTGCCTCTAAGTTGAAATATTACATCTTGGAGAAGGCTCAATACACTTGGAAAGTAAATAACCGTGCAAACCAGAGACATTGGAACATATCACACACACACACACACACACACACACACACACACGCACACGCACACACACACGCACATGCACACGCACACGCGCGCACACACACACACAAGGTTAGGGAAGCAGCAAAAATCTGTTGAGTAAGGAGACTCCAGCCGTCAGACTGTCTGTATGTGTTGTTGTGAGATGTTAAGTTACCAGTAAATACTGTGAGGAGGACCTGGGCTCCAGCTTTTATGGGCTGTTATCAATGTAGGGTGAAATTTTGGTGATGCATTTGTCCTTGAGTCATACGTGCTTCTGTAAGTTATGCCTCACTTATATATACACCTGTGGGTACCCCAATGTACTCATGGCTTCACACAGTTTTGCTTCAGTGCTATCATTACTTTGGTACTTTGGTCTATCTTGGTTCTTTATATCCAGTGAACAGAAGTTTGTTCATAGCTGTCCAGGGATAGCATCATACAGCAGCATCATAAAAGCATAAGTCAAACCTCCATTGAAATATTATATCACACTCACTACGAAAGCTATAATAAAAAAATGTGAGTAATATCTGTTTCTGATGATGGTTAGACACAAAATGGAACATGGAACAAACTCTTTGAAAAAATGGTTTGTATGACTTATAAAGTCAACTATAGAGTTCCACCAGGGCCTGACAACCAAATTTCTATTTAAGTGTTCAAGACGAAACAAAAACACATAGGCATGAAAGCTCTGGAGTACAATTTTTTGTAGCTGTAATGTTCATGCATTTCATAGTTGGAAGTAAGAAAAGAATAGCTGTGCATACCTACAATATTAGCACTCAAGAAGGATTGAGTGGAGAAAGGAGAATATAAGCTATACTATATATTTATTTTATGTTATATATAGACTCTAAAGGATAGAATGTGATACACAGATTTTGTTAAAAGATGTATATGGAGAAAGAAGAATAGGAGAAAAAAACAGTTAAATTTTATTTGATAGGACCATAATGATATTTTAATGAGAAAAACAACAGTACAAGTTTATATTTAAAAAAACACTTTTAAATCTCTTTTTTGGTTATTAAATATTTTGTATTTATATTTGTGATCTATTAAGTAAGAAAAGTTTAGAAATGATGGTAAACCATCATAGGATATTGCTATTCACTTTGTGTGAACTTTAAAACGTTCATAAAAGTAGTTCAAGAAAATTGGCTTTTAGGGAATTTAAACCTGATAAAGCCATTAGGCATTTCTCAGTGGAACACACTATAAAATGTTAACAGCTCTAATAAGGTTACAAAGAAATAACCCAGAAAAAAATTAATGCAGCTTAAAGTCTAACAATATCTATGATAAATTCTATTATACACATTTATCAATGGATATGTTAAGAAAATCGAGAAATTATATAAAATAGGCACATTTTAAACTTGTCTTAAAACATGGCCAACATAATGATGGAAAAGTTAAATAGAAAATTGAAGTGACAGTTAGTAAAATAATTAGCATAAATGTAAAAGACTATCTCAATAAGAACTTCAAAATACTGCTGAGAGAGATAAAATAAATACTAAAGAAATGTCAAGAAACACAGAGCATATTTTTAATCTAGCACTTAGAAGTCAGAGGCAAGTGGATCTTTATGAGACCAGTGAGGTCAATATAGTGAGTTCCAGGCCAGCCAGAAATACATAGCAAGACCCTATTTCAAAATAAACTAAGAGCTAAGCAATTATAGGCATATAGTTTCTTCTTAAGAAATTTCTGTGTCAAGTATTTATTTGATCAAACCTGCTAAATATTCATCGTTACCCATAAACATTGTTATAACAAGAGAAAGTGTTTCTTAACTCAGATTGTGATCATCTTAACATCTAATGTCAAAACCTGAAAACAAAAGTTACGAAATAGAAAAGTATCAGTCTGACTCAGAGATCTATGAACAGAAGTCAGTACATAATGGTAGCAAATGGGAGGCAAAAAGTCTTAAAAATAACAGTCTGTGACAATACATCCCAGGATTGTAAATTTGTTTTAACATTCAAAATCAATCAGGCTAATTCATATTGAAAAAAGGCATGGAAATTATATAATACTTTCAAGAGAGAAATAAAAAAGCATTTAACATTCATTGACATTAAAAGCTTTCCTTCCTGGAGTAAAAAGAAATAATTTGATCTAATGAAAGGCAACTCCAAAGGTCTCTAGCTAATATTATTAGTAGTATGATTAATAATTTTATTACTCAGCTGAGCGGTAAGATGTTCAACAGTGTTCAAGCACTCTTTGGGGGGTTGGTTGGAAAAGATTAACATTTAAATTGGTAAACATTGGATGAGTAAAGCTAATTGCTTTCCATATGGATTATCTAACTGAACAAGTGAATAGAACAAAACTTCCAGGTCTTTCTTATCAGTTGAGAAAAGTTTCTGCAGAACAACCCTGAAACTTTGTCTTCAATATCATCTCTCACTTGCTTTACTACAGGCTGCCTTTGGAGTATAGAAAATCAGTTTTACAGGGTCTACAGTAGGCAAACCATGAAACAGGAACTTATTCGTGCTTTAATTACAAAACTTTTTATACTAAGGCTCCAGGTCAATGATACATCCTCCAGGGTTCAAATCAAATAGATTTTATGATCTTTTTAATCAATTTGTTATAAGCCTTTATGATGTTATTTTGATTATTATATAAATTATACATCACACATTACAAAAAGAACCTTGTCAAATAATAGGCAAAATGTATATACTTAAAAATCATAACATATTTATTAAGATAAAATGCAGAGGAGACCAGTCAAGAATTCCATGTTTGCAGGGGATGTACTCACTCATTAGTAGACTTTAAACAAAAAGCAAAGCATACCCAATCTGCAAACCACAACAACTGAACAGCTTGGTATCAGAAGCACCTTGGATGGGCACCTTGGAGCCCATTCCCTCCAGAGGAACACCTGATCCAGTCTTAATATTAGGATGAGAAAATTAGACTTGCCTGGAGTGGATGCGGAACTAAGCTACCTTGGGACCTTGAGACCTCCTGCCCATGCTGGGGAGGAGATAAGAAGATGAGGAGAAGAGAGAGTGACTGAGAGGGGCAGGAGGGAAAAGGGAGTTTGAACAAGGATGGATACAAGGATAAAAAATGAGAGTTTATTCATAATAAATAAAAAAAGAAGGTTATTATTTTTTGACAATGGGACATCTGCTCCTAGCATCACCAATCCACTTCAAAGAAGATTATAGACATCAAAAAAACTACTCTATATGAACTGGCATTCTCTGTGACAAAAGTTAGCCACTGGTCAAGAAAGTACTCTTGCCTTGACTGCTGAAAATATGATATTCAAAATGGACAAGCAGAAGAAATATACAAAAGAATTGCTGCACCTTGCCAAGACAAGGTAGAAAGGACTTTGGGAATATCCTACTGCCCAGAGAAGTTTGTTAGATGTGCTAGGCCTGTAGGTTGAAGATGGACTTTTCAATAACACAGAAAAACTTTGAGTGACTGTCCAGGCAGCTAGCTGTTTCATTTCTTACATTTTTGGAAGTTGTTATTTACTTAACATTATTTCCTTCTTGGGTCTCTGTGGAATTTAAAGATGAGATAGTGAATAGCAATAGTGACAGTTTTAGAAAAGAAGCTCACGTAGAAGTTAAAATGTGTACGTATAAGAGACATAGAAATAAAGCTTTTAGTTAGTAATACAAATTAAATAAAAAGTGGATTAGATATAATCATTTGGACTCACCAAAATAGGATTAGTAATGGAATACTTTCTTTGAATTTGTCAGTTGTTAATGAACTGGACATTTATCATGTAATTATTATTTGTATATTATTGTATGCAATTATTGTCCCTATTGTATATGTTTTTCTTAAGTTAGTTAAAATTTCTTTTTATTTTTGATACAAAAGGGAATATGTAGATATATGTTAGATATTTAATAACTCCTGGGATATCAGAGAGACCACACAGTCAAATCCTAGGAAGACAGCACAGGAAATCCTTTATCCTTGAGTACAAGGATGAACAGCTGAGTCAATCACACATACCTTAAACCCCAGCACAGTGAAATCCAGGAGTGGTAACCAACATCATTTATACCATAAGTCTAGAGACAGAACTTCTGTTTCTGTGAGTTTAAGGCTACATACCTTTAATCCTAACCTGAATGGGATAGGGTATACAACAGCTCATAGTAACCAGGCAGAGATGGAAACAACTGACAGAAGTGCCAGGAGAAGAGTCCAGGAGTGAGGCTGAGAAAGTTGCAAGACAGTTTGGTGAGAATTGACTGTGGTACTTCCTCTCTCTGATATTTCAGCCTTACCCTAAAAATTAAAAAAAAAATTATTTTCATCATTTTACAATATGAGACTAACTAGGACAAAGTTATTAGTGCTACAGAAAAAATCCCAGAACACTAGCCTGTCTACATTAAAAGCATATTTTCTGCTGAATAGATGTTTGATGATATTAAGAAATTATTGTTGTAAGTATGATTATGGTATTATAATGTGGACATCCTTATACTTTAGAAGTTTTCAATAAAATACTTTCATTTAAAATTGAAAAAAAATAGTCCCTTAAAGAAATAGAAGAAAAAAACAGATAAAAAATTTAAAGAGATTAACAAATCCTTGAAAGAAAACAAAATAATCCAAGAAAGAAAAAATCCAACAAATGAAATAATCCTTCCAGAAACTAAAAATTGAAATAGAAACAATAAATAAGGCACAAAACAAAGCAAAGGATAAAAGAGAGAATCTGAAGAAATGATCTGGAACTTAAGACACAAACATAAGCAACAGAATAAAAGAGATGGAAGAGAGAATATCTGGAGTGAAACTCAATAGTGGAAATAGATAAATCACTCAAAGAAAACACCAAAACCAAAAAGCCATAACACAAAATGTTCAGGAAATTTGGGACATAATGTGAAGATCAAACTTGAGAATAATAGAAGTAGAAGAAGGAGAATACCAGCTCAAAGGCTCAGATAATGTATTCAATAAAATCATAGAAAAAAAATTTCCCAACCTAAAGAAGGAAATGCCTATAAAGATACAATAAGGTTACAGAAGACTCAATAGATTAGACCCCCAAAAAAGTCTGCCCCCATATAATAATTAAGCCACAAAACATACAGAACAAAGAAAAAATATTAAGAGCTGCAATGGAAAAGAACCAACTTACCTATAAAGGCAGACCCATCAGAATAACACCAGACTACTCAATAAAGACAATGAAAGCAAGAAGATCCTGGTCAGAAGTTATGAAGACACTAAATGAGCATGGCTGTCAACCCAGACTACTATGCCCAACAAAACTATTAATTACCATAGGTGGAGTAAGCAAGATATTTCAAGACAAAAACAAGTTGAAACAATACCTATTCACAAATCCAGCACTATAGAAAGAACTTGAGGGAAATCTCCAACCAAAGAAACCCAGATACATCCATGAAACTACAGACAATTGAAAAAAAACAAAGAAAGGAAATGCACACAAATGCACACAAACTACCAAAAAATAACAGAAAGTAACAATCAGTGGTCATTAATATCCCTTAATATCAATGGACTTAATTCACCTATAAAAAGGGACACCTTAACACAATAGATAAAAATACAAAAGCCAACCTTCTGCTGCATACAAGAAACACACCCCAACTCCAAAGACAAACATAGGTTCAGAGTAAAGGGTTGGGAAAAGACTTTTTAATCACATGGCTCCAAGAAACAAGTTGATGTTGCTATCCTAATATCCAACAAAGTAGACTTCAAACTAAAATCAATCAAAAGAGATCAGGACAAACATTATTTATTTGTCTCAGGAAAAATTGAAAAAGATGCGATCTCAATTCTGAATATTTATGCCCCTAATATAAGGGCATCTTCATATGTAAAAGAAACACTACCAAAGCTTAAATTCTACATGAAATATCACACTCTAATAGTGGGAGACTGCAATACCCCACTTTCACCCTTGGATAGGTCAACCAGACAAAGACTCAACAAAGAAATAAGGGGTCTAACATATTATGAAGCAGATGGACTTAATAGATATTTATAGAAGCTTTCATCTGAACACAAAGGAATAAACATATTTCTGAGCACCCCATGGAACTTTCTTTAAAATTGACCACATACTTGGTCATACTGCAAATATCAGTAGATACCAAAAAATGTAAATAATTCCTTTTATTGTATCAGACCATCAAGAACTAAATTTAGACTTCAACAACAAAATTCACAGAAAGCTTACAAACTCATGGAAACTGATCATCTCTACAATGAACCAACTCTGGGTCAGGTAAGAAGTTAAGACTTTCTAGACTTTAATGAACATGAATCAGCAACATACCCAAACTTATGGGATACAATGAAAGCAGTGTTAAGAAGAAAATTCATAGCAGTAGATGACTATATATATAAAAAGAAAGGAACAAGAGAAAACTCACACAAGAGACTGAAAATCTAAGCTGAAGACTTTAGAACAAGTAGAAGCAAACTCACCTAGAAGAGGTAGACAGCAGGAAATAATCAAGTTTAGGGTTGAAATCAGTACAATAGAAACAAAAAGAACAATACAAAGAATCAATGAATCAAAGAGTTGGTCAGACAAGATAGACAAATCCTTATCCAAACTAACCATAAGGCAAGGAGTGAGAGTATTCAAATTAACATAATCAGAAATGAAAAGGGGGCATAACTACAGACTGCCAGAAAATCCAGATAATTATCAGATCATACTTTGAAAATCTATACTCTACTAAAATGGAAAACCTAAAAGAAATGGACAGCTTTCTGGACAAGTACAAATTACCAAAATTAAAACAAGAACAGATTAAAGACCTAAACAGACCTATAACACCAAGGGAAATTGAAGCTGTTATTAAAAGTCTCCCAAATAAAAAAAGCCCAGGTGCAGATGGTTTTACTGCAGAATTCTACCAGACATTCAAAGAAGAACTAATACCAATACTCAACAAACTGTTCCACACAGTGGAAACTGAAGGAATGCTGCTGAACTCTTTTTTTATGAGGCCACAGTCACCCTGATACCCAAGACACCTCTCAAAGATGCAACTAAGAAAGAGAACTACAGACCAAGCTCCCTCATGAACATTGATGCAAAAATACTCAAAACATCCTGGCAAAGCAATTACAACAATATATTTAAAGTCATCCGCCGTGATCAAGTAGGCTTCATTCCAGAAATGCAGGGATAATTCAACATATGAAAAACTATAAATTTCATCCATCATATAAACAAGTTGAAGGGAAAAAAAAACACATGATCATCTCCTTAGATGCTGAAAAAGCCTTTGACAAAGCTCAACACTCCTTTATGATAAAAGTCCTGGAGATAGCAGGAATACAGGGAAAATATCTAAATATAATAAAGGTGATTTACAAGAAACCAACAGCCAACATCAAATGAAATGGAGAGAAACACAAAGCAATCCCACTAAAATCAGGAACTAGACAAGGTCCCCTTTCCCCTTATCTATTCAATATAGTTCTCTTAGTTTTAGTCAAAGAAATAAAAGAAACAAAAGAGATTAAGGGAATAAAAATGGGGAAAAAAAGAAGTGAAACTATCTCTATTTGCAGATGACATGATTGTATACATAAGTCACCCACAAAATTCTCAAGAGAACTTCTAAAGCTGATAAACTCCTTCAACAATATAGCAGGATACAAGGTTAATTCAAAAAAATCAATAGCTTTCCTACACACTTAAGAAAATTAGGCTGAAAAAGAAATAAGAGAAACATCACCTTTTATAATAGCTGAAAATATCATTAAATACCTTGATGTAACAAAGAAGTAACAGATCTGATTGACAAAACTTTAAATCACTGAAGAAAGAAATTGGAGAATATCAGAAATTGGAAAGACCCCCCCATGGTCCTGGATAGGTAGAATCAACATAGTGAAAATGGCAATCTTACCAAAAGCAATCTACAGATTTAATGCAATTCCCATCAAAATCTCAACACAATTTTTTACAGTCCTTGAAAGAACAACAGTCAATTTCATTTTGAATAACAGGAAAGCCAGGATTGCCAAAACAATTTTTCTCAACAAAAGTACCTCAGGAGGCATCACCTTCCCTGACTTCAATTTATACTATAGAGCTACAGTAATAAAATCAGCCTGGTATTGGCATAAAAACAGACTTGTAGATCAATGGAATAGAACTGAAGACCCAGACATTAACCCACACACCTATGAATACCTGATTTTTGACAAAGAGGTCAAAAATATTCAATGAAAATAAATGATAGTATCTTCAACAAATTGTATTGGCATACCTGGATGGCAGTATGTAGAAAACTGCAACTAGATCCAAGTCTATCACCCGGCACAAAACTCAAATCCAAGTGGTTCAAAAACCTCAACATAAAACCATCTATGTTGAACTTGATAGAAAGGAAAGTGGGAAATACCCTCCAATGCATTGGTACTGATGACTATTTCCTAAATATAACACCAGTGGCACAGGCACTAAGAACAATAATCAATAAGTGGAATCTCCTGCAACTGAGGAGCTTCTGTAAAGCCAAGGACACAGTCAATAAGACAAAACAACAGTCTACAGAATGGGAAAAGATTTTCACCAGCCCCACAAGTGACGGAGGACTGATCTCTAAAATATACAGAGAACTCAAGAAACTAGAGCCCAATATCCTGAATAACCCAATCAAAAATAGGGTTCAGAACTAAATAGGGAATTCTCAGCAGAAGAATTGCAAATGGCTAATAGAAACTTGAAAAAATGTTCAACGCCTTTAGCCATCAGAGAAATGCAAATCAAAACAACTTAGAGATATCACCTTACACCTGTCAGTCTGGCTAAGATCAAAAACACAAATGCTGGAGAGGATGCTGAACAAGAGGAACACTCCTCCATCGTTGGTGGGAGTATAAACTTGTTCAGTCACTCTGGAATGCAGTATGGAGGTTTCTTAGAAAACTAGGAATTACTCTCCCCAAGGATCCAGCAATACCACTATTGGTCATATATCCTAAAGACACATATTTACACCCCAAAAGCATTAGATCAACTATGTTCATAGCAACATTATTTGTAATAGCAAGAACCTTGAAATCACCTAGATGCCCCTCAACTGAGGAATAAATTAGCAATCTGTGGTACATCTACACAATGGGGTACCACTCAGCAGTAAGAAAAAAAAATGATATCCTAAAATTTGCAGGCAAATGGATGGATTTGGAGAATATCCTCCTGAGTAAGGTATCACAAACCCAGAAAGATAAGCAGTGTTTATCAGTGGACTTTAAGCAAAAACATTTATTTTTCACTGAAAGATGATGGATGAATAAAGTGATTTAAAACACACACACAAACAAAACTAAACAAAATGTCTGATTTGACTGTAGAAGGGTTGCTTAGCAGAAATCTGTGGTGGCCATAGTGTATTCGTGAATATTAGCTGTGACCTACTGTGCTTTCTTCATCTGTAGCTGAGCCTAACCTGGCTTGATGAGGTTTTGATTTTATTTTTTATATTTTATGTATTTTAGAGAAAAAAGAAGTTTTATTACTGAATGGGTTTTTTTTTTCTATTCTGAATGCTTTGCTTTTTTATATAGTTTGATACTAATTTTCAAAAACAATAAAAAAGAAAAAAATTGAATTATTTTTTTGATTTGCAGCTTTGCTTCCCTTTATTTATCTACTTATCACAAATGATAATATAATACCATGTAGACTGGTTAAAAACTGATATGGGTATTTAGAGGTATTGCTTTCCGCTGCTGTCTTGAATGATGTTTTGCTGCCTCTTTCTGAGGATGAAAATCATCTAGAAAGCTTTTCTTCATCCTGTTGATTCTGAAATATCTCAATAAATGTGTGAACAAAGATGAAAGCATTCAAGTTTTTGTTTTCTTCTTATAATTAGCTTAATTAGTTTGGGGCTTAAAGTCTTTCCTTGAGTTTAGTTGTAAGGCTGATAAATTGCATGTGACTATAAAGACTTAAAGTAATTGTAGACTGATGAGGAAAACATACAGGTGAAGTAGTGTTCATGGAAATCAGGCAACTTAGGAGTTTTGAAAGCAACTTGAGGGGATGATGTTGTGCTGTCCTTCCATGTTATCTGCTAAGCCTGAAGAAATACATACTTTCAATTTTGTGACTGCCAATCAGGTTTTCCAAACACAAGGTGTTGTAGTTATACTTTTTGCCATTCTACATGAACATGTTTTGTATTTATTTTAAAATATAATTCAGCTGCTGATTATCTGTGCACCTTTGATGGATCCAATCTGTTGTAGAAGTAATTAAAACCAGCAGTTAGACTTCATAAGCACTAAATTATTTTAATAAATTCATTCACGAACAGGTACAGGGATTCATTTCAAGACTACGAAGGGACAGAGATTAAACACACATTCCTAGCCCCTCCCACATCTGCTTTTCTGATGGAAGGGCACATTGGTTACTACAACTTAGAATCCTTTTTCGTGCCCTATATTGTTTGCCCTGATACACATGTATCCTTCATTACCATATCATACAAAAATTTATTGATTCATAGAAACTTTGTACTGTTTTTATTCATTTTTCTCACTCTTGCCAAATTTTTAAAGGAAGTCTAAAAGTTGAAATTTGAATGATGTAATGATTATGCCTGCATATACTTAACATATGCATACATAATAGCTATTCCTTTATTATTTACATGTGGCCTAGTGCTCTCTGTCTGAAGTCTGATTTTATGAAAGCTTAACAATATCAAACACCTTTCATTCTACTTGGAAAAAAATTATAAAATATTACTGTTAAGAAAGTATTTTTGGTTAAAAAAAAAAGAAAAACAACAATGAATTAGAACAATCTTACAGATGGAAAATATTTGCATAATTTTATTGAATGAGAACTTTGTTCCCCTACATATGAGATCAACATATCATAAATGATAACACATTAAGATAAGAATGTTAAATAAATTAAATACACATACTGAAAAAAAAAATCTGTGTTTTAAAAGATATAAAATCACCAGCTTAACTTTTCCAAAGTTGTAACAATTTGTTCAATTACTTAAATATAAGACAATTATTTATGGCTATGCTATTGTCTTCATTTTCCTATATTTTCAAACTAGATAAAGTAACTAACATCTAATCAAATGACATAACTGAAGTCAAAAATTAAATGAACTCTGAAAATGACAAAAGCTGGGGCTGGGGAGATGGCTGAGTGAGTAGCAGTACTTACCTGTCTTGTAGGGGACCATAGTTCTGTTCTCAGGACTCACATGGGCAGCTCAAATCTACCTATAACTCTAGTTCTAGGAGATCCAACATGTTCTGGCCTTCACAGATACTGTATTATGTACACAACACCCTACACACACTCAAATAGATACATAATCTGGAAATAAAATATCATGAAAATGATAAAACAAAATTATAATTTAAATATATTATCATGAATTTGAATTATATTCTCATTTACCCACACAAACTGGACTGCAGATTGACTATGTGTCAGACACTGCTCTAGAGGCTGTGAGTAAAATGGTGGATAAAAGCCAGATTAAACTAGGTCCCTTGTTTTGTGTACTTCTTGTATGATGTCTTGAATAAAGTAGGTTTTGTTTGTTTGTTTGTTTATTTGCTTGTTTTGTTTGGAGGGGTTTTTGGTTTTTTTTTCAGAAACTATGGTCACAGGTGGTCAGGGAATCTTCATTCTACTTTGGTGTGGTTTTTATATCTGTAACAGTGAAAAGCTCTGGATTTATTTGGTTTCTTACGTCAAGTTTGCCATATTACTGCATAAATGAAGAGTAACACCTCATCAAATAAAATACTGAGGAAGAATATTAGTAAACAAACAAACAAACAAAAATGGCGTTAAATATTACGTATCATGTGCAAGCATGCTCCCTGAAGGTCCTCAAGGTAGGTAAGTACTGCACTTTACTTAGTTAAAAAAGCTTTAGAAGTTTTGTTTATCAATTATTTGGTCTTAGATTCATTCTTCATATTCTTAGCAGTCTTGTTACTCTTTCAAAAATCATTGTTAGAGGTTTGCTATTCCTACCCAAAATGTGCTCCATGTCACAGTTGAGACTATTGCCACAGTAATTTCTTTGTAGTGAGGGACCAAGCTACAGGAACAGCATTTGGTCTATCTCCTTTGCTCTTTCTGAAGGGTGTCTGCATCCCTTTAATTTAAATGACAGGGTAAGATTCTCTAAATTTTTAGTAGCTGCTTACCCAGGATATGTTCACTGTGTGAGTGCCACAGCAGGCTTGTTTTCATATTAACCTTGCATAAATAAAACTTAAATAATGATTTCTTTGGATCTCCTGCTTATTTTATCCTCAATTTTATTGCATTTCCTTTTCTTTTACATTTTATTTTACTAAAACTTTTTTTAGATGATAACTTTAGTACTCTGTAACTTTACATTCATGTCATTTTGATTAAATATTTTAAGTGAGAAAACATTAATTCTCAAGGATTATGAGAAAGCAGACAATGTGCCACCCATCTCTGCGCTTTGTAGTGTAGAAAGCTTTAGATTTCCCTGGACCAAAATCAAATGCGACTCGTGGTTTTCCAATCATGAAGAACAACTCAAACTAGTATCTAGGCCAGGTAAGAACAAGATTGGTTGATTAGACCGATTTATACATGGACATTTTTACTCATTTTAGAATTTTCAGTAACTCAAAATTAGTTAAAATGAACCAACAATTAAATCTTTGCTATTTTCTCCAATGACCTCTCTGTAATGTGAAACATTGTACTGAACCGAACACCTGGGTCTTCAGAGGCCGTGGCTGCTGCCTCTTCACCGCCCTCTAGTGGAAGGCGTGCTGCATCGCAGTTTCCCAAACTAAGGGTTTAACAAAAAAAATCTTTGATGAAGTGGTTGTGTATAGTACTTCTCCTGTATTTGTTTAGCTTGAGTGGAACCGTCAACCCACAGACTGTCTGTCTATAAGCTTGACTTTAAAGGTTTTACAGCCTTTGAATACTAGGATGATAGTTTTAAGTTGAAACAGAATTTAAAACTCATTTTGTTTTTGGAGTTTTACTAAAACACGTGCTTGAAAAGGACTATCTGAAAAGTATAAACTTTTAGAATAATAAAATAAATATCAAAGTCTATGCACTTGAAATATTAAAGTATAACATGCACATTTTTAAATTCATTTTTATCAAGAAATTGTGAAATGTATGTATTTATAAAATTATTTATTTTACATTAATTTGTTTTTCAACTTCAGTTTTCCTTGAATTGTAATCATCTCTGCAAATACAATTTTTTTATTTAATGGGTATATTTACAGATATAAAATTTTTAGAGGTATAATAACATAGAATTTGAAATGGAAGTAACTCTCCCTTCAAATGGGAACTAGTACCTCACTAAGATGATTGACATTCAGATGTGGATTACTTGTCACATATTCAATTATTTATCATCATTTAGCCACTGTATTGACATGACATAATAGGGATCATTGACCCAGAGCATAGTCTAGGAGACAAATTGGAAAAGCAGGTGAGGTGGCATGGGCACTTGTGGAAACTGGAGCTTCCGTGAAAAATCACAAATGTTTTACATTGTTGAAATGAGAGCTCTATAGCTCACTATGGATTGCTTTCCGGTTCCCAGATGAATTGACGGCTGTGGTTAGACAAGTACATAATCAGTTAATCATTCTGTATTGAGAAATGCTGTTTTATGTTCGGGCTCACCAGATAGGTAGGAGACAAGACCGAAAGAATGTGATTCACACATGTAGTATGGCCTTCAGTGTACCACCACAGAGCATTGTGTGAGGCTATTTTTCCCTCATTTAATGTGAGAAAATACTTTGAATGCAACGCCATTTTTACTTACGCTATTAATGTATTCTGTGCTACAGAATTTTGAAATACATTACCTTCAATTTGAAGGTCTTTGCTGCTATTATTTCTTTACTAAATCAAAATGTGATACACTGAGAAAATGAAAATGCCATTTTGTGTCTAAAAAACATTGGCAAAAAGTACAGATTTTTTTTTCAGCTTTAGAAAAATGTTCTATTAGCTGAGTAGTGATGGTAAATGTCTTTCATCCCAGCACTCCAGAGACAGAGGCAGGCAGATCTCTGAGTTCAAAGCCAGCCTAGTCAACAGAAGGACAGGGCTACACAGAAATGGCCTGTCTAAAAAGATAGAAAGAAAGAAAAAGGGAAAAAAAGAAAGACTTTTTATTACTTGTAAATTCAAAGTCATTTTGTCTTTTGCCATGAGCCTATCTTAATAATGGGGATCTTATATTTATTCATCATATGCATATGTTTATTACTGTGCCATGTTATTTTTCTCTCTCTTATAGAAGAGGTAGGTGTATTTATTTGTTTTCTCATTTAAGGGCATATGATACTCAAAAGGCAACTCATATATTAAAAATCAGAAGTAACTACAATAATGCAGATAAATAAATGAGAAAGAGTGTATAAGAGTGATTTTAGAAATAACATTACCAGTTCACAATAAGAAAGGTGTGGTCCCAGTTTCATACCTTCAAAATGAGAAAACATAAGGTAATGGCATTATATGTTTTAATGCAGCATTGGTTGATCTCCAGGCTTATGTGGAGAAACATATTTTTTTCCTTTATCATTTTGATCATGATAGACTTACTTGCATGTAATTATAACAAAAAGTAATCTAGAGTTTTGCAGATATCAGGAGGAGCTTGGGAAGAAGAACAGTATTTTGCTCTGCTCTACATTTGATAAAGCGGATTCTACATTTTCCTGAGGTCTCTAAATCTACTCTGAAAATCCTCATGGATAGCATCCAATCCAATACATGCATTGGGTACATGCACAATGAATGAGCCTATCACAATGAATCTCTGTGTGTACTTGTGTTACTTCTCATAAATGGGCTTCCATGAGAACTCTGTGGAACTGTAAGTTCCACCTTAATTATCACTCTCTCTTACTCTCTCATCATGTCAGCCCCAAAGTGTTAGCTCACAGTTTTCCTTGAGTTTTGGATATTTTTCTCAGATTTTTAAAATGAATTCCTAGATTATTTTGGTGTTATTTTGTTGAGAGAAACTGAAGCCCAAGCAGTAATTGTGGTAATAAAGTTTGTTTCAAAATGTGAAAATAGATTTCGGAGGTAATTTAAAAAGTGAATGTAAGAATATGTTTAAATTTTACCAAGGAATCATATCTATCATCTAGTTTGCCTACTTCTCTTTGAGAGCATTACAATTGGTTGAAGAAGTTATAATGCATAGTTACTTTTTATTTCAATTAGTCCAGACAGGTTAATTTTTACACTGACTGCATAAACTTTTATGTTTAAATTCACAATATATTAATTCAGTGAGCATCAAAGTTAAAATAGAGTGAATTAATTTGTAGCATATATGCAGACTTTCTAAACTCCAAACTGAACTCAGAATTTTTTTGAAAAAAAAAAAAATCATCATCTTTTGGAAAGCATTCTTCCATCAAGCCTTTCTTCTGAAGTTTTCTTGTAAAGGTTGAGACAAGTATCATTTTCTACATTTTACTTGCAAAATGGCACATTCTTTGGGAGTTGTTCCCTACATTTGCTTTTCACTCTGTGATCATAATGGAGTCCCCACAGCATAATGGAGTTTCTGATGTCTCATCCATATATAAGACAACATAGTGTGTGAGCTGTTTTGCATTTCAAAACCTAGTCTAAAAAGAGATTCTTGGTCTTCTGCTCTGTCCATTAATTACAAAGGTGAGTTTCTTTTCAGTTTTGAGGAACCTTTCCCTTACTTTTGGTTGGGTGCTTCCTTCCTGAAGTTTGCATCTCTGCTGACCCCTCTGACTCACTCCCCTTAGCATTACTTTACAACATATATTCTGGTTTACCATAATAAATTCAGCTCCTTTTGCACTTTAAAAATTTTATTTTATCAGAATTTAATTCAGAGGCATCATTTCTGCTTGCTGTATGACTGTGTGTGATCTTTTGGGGAAATTAAATTTATTTCTATAAATTAAGCTACTCACAATTTTTTACTCATCTCCTAAATTGCACTTTATGCTCTTGCTTTCCTTTGAACTTCTGACTGGGTCTCACTGTGTCTCAAGCAGAACTCATTTTCCCTAGCTTTTATCCACTTTATTTTCTGTCAGTTCTTTGCGTCATTGGTCAAGTAGGCACATAACCCTGTTTCTGACACCCTCTTTCCCTTTACTCCCTCGCCAAGATCCCACTTGCAAACTTTGGACCCTTCATAACACTTCTACAGTCACTACCATCATACTTCCTCTCAACAATCCCATCACTGGGTGCACATCGGAAAGAATTAAATCTTCATAGCAAAGGATATCTACATACTCATGCCTAGTATGAATTATTCACAGTAGCCAAGATATGAACTCAACTGAGATGTCCTGCAATGGACATGTGAAATTGAAAATGTGTTAGATTGATATGGTGGGATAATATTTGGGCCCAACGGGGCTTAAATCTTATTATTTTCCATAATGTGGATAAAAGTGGAAGTCATTACACGAAGTGAAATAAGAAAGGGACAGGAAGACCACAGCACAAGTTGTCATCCCTTTGTGGAAGCAAAAAGCTTGCTATATAGAAGCTGAAATTCAGTAGGCTGGCAAGGGAAGTAATAGGGAAGAATGAGAAGGCATATAATGAGAACCAGAAGACAGACGGTGAAGGAATTCTAATATACAACAGTGTGAGAACAGCACATGGTAATTAATTGTCTTTTTCAAAATAACCAGAGAAGAGTGTGAAAGTTTCCAACACAGACCTGATGATAAAAAGATGGAAATTAAAAATAGCCTATATTGATTATTGTACATATGTTAGGTATATAATATTGTACCTCCATATGTTGTAATGTGCTTGTATATAAAACTAAGAACAAATGAAATATTTAACATTGTTCAAAAGAAGAGAAAAGGGAGAAAGTCTATGTGGAAGAGATGTCTGTCTGTAGAATGCTACAAGTGTCCATATGAGTAAGAAACACTATTAGTCTTGGAATACGAATATACACAAGACAGGGTATTTCAACTGGACATCTGTTAGGCTAAGAGACATCAGCAAACAGGATTCACCACAATCTCAGTAATATTCTGCATGTATCTGAAAAAGAGAGAGCCAATCATCAGAGGACAACAGTGACTGTGACCACAGTAGGAGAGAACAGCACAGAAGTAAGGGCTTATCATAAAATTTCTTACAGCCAGTGGTCACTCACCTACCAGGATCCTACTATTGTTATTGCATGCAATGCTACTTATAATGCATGCCTGTGAAAACTCTCAAGACCATTTCAG
The DNA here is from genome assembly GCA_004025045.1 of Sigmodon hispidus. NCBI lineage: Eukaryota > Metazoa > Chordata > Mammalia > Rodentia > Cricetidae > Sigmodon > Sigmodon hispidus. The sequence goes on along the minus strand of PVIH01005160.1, from coordinate 110,042 downwards.
TCTTCAAGCCCATCTCATCTGGTTCCTGGTTTCTGCCATGAGATGTTAAATATTTATCAGTATGTGTTCCAATTTTATCTTCAGCCAACTGAACATCCTGCCTAAAAGTTCCATATGCCCATCTACCTAGTCACCCTTATATACACATAATCTCTAGCAGAACAACCCAGTAAGGTATTTGTTTCCCTATAGTTCCTTTCTCTTAACTTTCCCTCAGGTTATTTCAACTAGACTTATGTAACGTAAGAATCTCTGCTATTTTCTATTCTCAAATCTTTTTTTTTTAACTAAGTCAAATAAGAACTTAAAAGACTGCATAGACACTAGTATTTTTCATTCCTTAAAATAAACCTATTGTGAAGCTTTGAAATTTTTCCCACTTATGCTTGTATGACTTGAAATTCCCTTACTGTGCAGAATCAAACAGTATAGACTCCATTTTGGCTAGTGACTCTTTTTGTATAAAATGCAATAAAAATTTTTACTAACTTAGACACTATGATATCATTTTCTCTATAGCATCCTAACTATTATATACCGCCTACACTATCTCTAAAAGAGAGAACCTATTAGTGTCAAAATCTCACCAAAAGCCAGGAAAACCAAACCAACTCCATGGGAGATATATAGGGGCAGCTGTGTCAATTAGCATCAGAGAGTATTGGGGTATTACCTCCATTTGCTATCAACACTGCCACTTTTGTCTCAACTTTCCCATTTTTTAATATGAAAGTTGTCTCTTATTCTCAACCACCCTACAGTTCAATAGTCCTCAGAACTCATGGTCAGGTTTTTCCAAGCTTTCCTTTCTCTTCTCTCCTGAATCTCTGAAACCACCTTAGCAATGATGTCCTAATAAAAGAAGTTCCATTTCCTCCAAGAAGCTTGTTTTTTACACTCACTTTTTTCTGAAGCATATTTGTTTTTATTACCCACCATTGCTTCTTTTCCTCAACTGCTTTCTCTTTCTGGAATGTTCCTTTAACTTCTAAGTCTGGTCCCTAACTCTGTTTTTTTCTTGAAAAAAAAAAAAAAAAAAAGGTCATTTCTTCCCAGCCAGGAGGTGTTTGCTCACTGTTTCTGATACATGTTAATGTTCATCTGTACTCAATTTTACTTTATAAATGACTTCTAATATAAGCATTGTGTCTTGCAATTTTCCTGTTTCTGACCCAGCAATAGTTCAGTCACAAATTCCTGGATCTCATAGTCCCTGGTTCAGATTCACTCTCTGTACTATGAAGAACAGAACCCTTCCAAAACTCATTCTTGGCCCTTCAACATCACCTGACAGTGCCCTGGACTGTTCTATGACTATAATAATCTCCTAAAACTCAGACATGGTCAATTTATTTCTCCAGATCTTTGTTTTGCTCGTTCTCTTTAATCTAGAATATGTTGCAAACAGATTGACCTGTGCATGGGGATTTCTATGCAGTTTTTAGTCTGCCTTATGAAGAATATTTCCCTAAACAGTCACCCATGCAATCTGGATTTCTTTCTGTCCTCTGATGCTAACATTCTTCCCAAATAAAATAAAATAAAATACTCTATGCCCCACATAAGTTAGAATTGTAAAAGCATTTTCCTTTCAACTGGACATGATTCAGATTTTGTTGTGCCCTTCTGCCTCCTGACAGGGCCTTCTGAGCCCCTCTTTAATGTTACACTTTACTCTCCCTACAGCTCATCACCTCCTGTATGATAAGAACCTACTCTCCTCTTGTCTGTACTTCCCATCCCACTGTGGCCAAACTCATTTCTCTTCTGTTTATTGGCCCAATTCTTTCTCTTCATCTCTCCAAACAGTACTGAGATTATGACAACTCTTTCTTCTTTCCTTTCTCTCTTCTTTTTATTTGTTTATTCTTCCTTTTTAGTTATATAAACAGGGTTTAATGTACCCCAGGATCTCCTCAAATTGATTATATAATGGAAAATCACCTCAAAGTTCTGAGCTTCTGCCTTTATTTCCAAGTGTTGCATTACACACCTTATTACTGTAATGCTGGATTAGAACCCAGGGCCTCATGCAGACACTCTACCAACAGTGTACATTACATCCTCAGCTCCAGGAGCTCTCATTTTGGATGTCTTTTGGTCTAAGGAGTCTACAGGTAAGAAACCCCTGAATCATTTACATTATGTCCCTGGCCCAGTTATTGCTTTTAACTCTTTTTTTTTTTTTTTTTCTTTACGCCAACCTGTAGCATTGTTCAAACATGAATGTCCTTTTCACAGTCAGCAGTATCTGTTAAATGTGAAATGGAAGTGATAGAGTAAGGAGAGGAAAGCCAATTCAGGCTCACAAAGACCAGCCTATTATCATGACTTTTCCAGAAGCTTTTACATTCTAATCTATAATAAATGGTTTTTTTTCTAATTTTTCAGAAAAATTTGCATTCAGTAGTGATGCCACGTAAATTGTGGTGGAAGTTTAAGCAATATAGCCTTACCCTTTTTTTCTGATCAGCAAGCACCCTTATTTTCAACAGAGATGGCTTTAGCACTGGTGGTCTATACAGCCCCTGGTGGCATAGGATAAGAAGGAGTTAGGGAGATAAATATATTTCCCATGGAAGAGTGAGTGAGCAGGATCAGTCTCCTTCGCCTGGCTTTCTCAACCTTCTTTACTAAGTAGTCAACAAAGAATATCATAATTTTCAAGTGGAAATTATGCTGTGTCACTGAAACTGCAATGCTTGTGAAATGGATACCTTTATACAGGGACTTTTCCAAACTTACTCGTCTCAGCTCTTAGACCTCAAACATAGACCACTCATGTTAATGTTGCCTGCTTAGGTTTCCATTTTGGATCTATGTGAGACAATCATTGTGTTTCTTTTTAGAATAGGGTGAGATGGATGAGTTGGTGAGAAATCACTTTCTGGGACTTATTTCAAAGATAATTGAAGTATCTTTTAGCATGAATTGCAAAAATGTATGTGGCTGAAATAGATTACAATTAGATGTTCAGCATGAGACCATTTATAACCACACTGCAAAGTAAGTGAGAAAGTCCAAGGGCATTATTCTCTAGCAGCTACTGGATTTCTAACGTTAAAGATTAGTCTTCAAATATTACTAGATTAGTGGTTGCTGGAAGGCTGATTGGTAGCTGTGAGTTATGCTCTGAGTCTCACAGAACAGAAAAGTCCTATTGCTAGCTAGTGTAGGCAGTGTCATTCATTGTTCAGAACTGGGAATTTGATTTATATTACAATTCCAGCACTCTACAGAGTGGGTGGTGGCCAGAGCTACTGCTATGGCTAGATTTGCTAGCTTCCAAGGAGGGTGAAGTTTCCTTCCCAGTGCTCGGAACCAGATTGTGCCCTGTGAGCTGATATCGCTGTGCCAAATCCTTTAACAGTCTGATGTCATGTGGTGAACTGAAGAGTTTCTGATCTAGGGTGTCTACTTTTGTCTTGCTAAATTGCGAAGAGAATTGTGATCACACTGAAGACAGTAAAGGGATAATTGTAGTGGCCCTTGCAATTATCTAAACATTAAACGGATGCCTCCCGTTTCTAAAACAATACTATTGGTTTATTTTACTTCATTTTCGCCAACGTTAGCTTCTTTTAAACTCATAGTTCCTCCATCAGAGCTCTTTGGAAATAGACAACTTAGCAAGTATAGCAAACAAATAGCTGCCTTTTTGTGAAAACGCGATGGCTCCCAGGACTCCCCATCGCTGTCCCAGCACAACTTCTAGCCTCCCTTCCCCACTGGCAACACCCTCGACCTGCACTCCACTGAATTCCTCCGCGGCTGGGTGCACCCGACCTGGCAGCCAGCCATGGGCTGCCCTGTTCTTCTTCAGCGGCTGTTTCCGACGGCACTAGGACCCAGCGAAGTCCCTGAGCGGGGTTCGCGGAAAGGCAGCCAGACTCCTCCTTATCTCCAGTGTCAAACTTGACATCAGACTGCGAGTGGAGCATGGTAACTTCTCCAGCAATCAGAGCGCTCCCCCTCACATCAGTGGCATGCTTCGTGGAGATATGCTCCTCTCACTGCCCGGTGCACAAGAAACATGGATTGTCACCTCTCCATCCTCGTCTTGCTTGGTTGCTGCGTCCTCTGCTACTCTGGGGAACTGAGCCCACAGCCTTCCAACGAAGGTAAGCCAGGTACCCCATCGCCCTGGGTATGGAGCCCACAGTTCCTGCACCCGCGCTGCTCCTGGAGGTGCCTTTAGAAAAAGTGGCAGCGAAAAATTGTCTTTGACCAGTAGCAATCCCAGTATACTTTTTGGGAGATGACTTGGGATTGTGAAAAACCGTCAAAAAAAAAAAAAAATCTGTTTTTAATCTAATAGCGATTCAAGTGATTACCACGTTTGCCAATTTGAAACAGAAAGAAAGAAAACCCTCCGTTTTTACAACCCAGTCTGTTAATTGCCAAATAGACAAGGCAGTATTTTATTTTCTAATTATGACCATGTGGTACCCTGAGAAGTTTCAAAGAAAAGGCTAGTCTTCTCTGTAGATCCCGCGGTGTGTTTTAAAGATAATGACAGGTTGCCCCTGCTTACAGCCTTTGGCATTTATGAATGGACTAGAAGGATCTTTGGATCCGAGGTGTGTGCGCGCGCGCTTGTATGCTTATGTTTATGTTACAACCGCCTTATTGAAGTGATGTGTGGATCCCGCCGGGCGATGTTGTGCTCAGCGATACAGGTTCTCATGGGCAGCATATGCACGCCACATTAGCAGCAGTGATGTTTGCAGGGATATAAGTGAGCTTAAGTTGGGTTCTTTTAAATAAAGGGCTTTTATACAAATACGAGAAGGCGTTTCATGACTGATTGATGAATAGCTCCTGGGCGGATACAGTAAATAACTGAATAGCAAATTAGAAAGACCACTCATGGGCAGCTAACGGCTTTTCCTTGATGTTGGATTAATTATTGTCTGTGTAACGACTTTTCAATGAATCAAAGTGTCACCCTAACATTGAGAATATTTGTTTTTGTGTGTACTGAGTGTACTCGTCACCCCTTCTGCAGTCTTCACCATCTAGTCCTAATGATTTGTGAATACAAACTCTTAAAACGCATCTCATCTGAATAATTGATTGTCTTGCAGCAAGACATACAACTTTAATTTCCTCTTAAAGATTTTGAACACTTAGAATTTTATTGAGCAAGTTAACAATAGAGAACAACTGATGGGCAGGAAGCACAGTAGGCGTACAACACTCACTTAAAATAATTCGTAGTGCCAATGTTGCATGCATTATTTTATGCCTATGTGAAAAATTATATGTAAACCATTTCTGTACAAAGACTGCTTCAAATGTTTGATGACCTACTTTCACTACTAATGGGACAATTTAATTTTCTTTCATTAATGCCTTGGCTGTCTATATCACTTTGGTAGATTTTCTTAATTTTGTCTGTTTTTCAATAGAGAAATAGAATTTATTTTCATCATGGTTATGGAAAAAATCATCTTTTCCACAAATAAAATTTTAGCAACACAAATTAAAATGTTCATTTGTAAGTAATAATCTTTCATTCTTCATGAAAAAATAGACATGAAAAAGAAGCTATATGTATGAATAACACAGCAATATGTTAAGGGCTTCAAACTATTTTTGCAAATATATTAAAACACTAACAATAATAGAAAACAATATAATTGCCACATTGTTTTGATGAGTTCTATTTTTTCAAATGGAGTGTATATAAACTATCCAGACAATGATCTCACCAAATTAGTGATGAACAGGACACAAATGAAATTATATTTGTAGTTCCATTTGACCTGTATTTAAATTACAAAAACCAATACCTTTAACTTTAGTCACACATATAAAATTGCATTTTATTTAATCAAATAAATATAATTAAATCCTAATTGCCTTTAAACCACATATATGCTTGTATGATTGCACAATATATGTCAATAGTCAGGTACAAATTAACAATATAGATATAAAATGCAAAAATATGCATACAAGGCTTTAATTTGCTTATATGAAAGTTTTTGTGTCTATTATTCACAGAATTATTCTTTCAGACTTTATCATATGGCTGCTGTCTCATTTTCTTCATGAGGTTGCTAGCACTTTAAAGCAAAAATTATGATGAACAGTTAGATAATACTTCACTGATACTTTAAATATTCATCCAATATCTTGGCTCTTAGCAGGTGGGTCATATGGAAAGTAAAATGTTCAAAATCTGTGCCACAATTTCTGTGTAATTCCCCTAGCAAAGTAAACTGTACTCATAGATAGATGTAAGATAAATTGAGCCAATTTATTTGAAAACTGAAGATATAAAAGATGATAGATTACGCTTAAAGCAGTATGCTGAAGACTATGTTTGCGAACTACAGAAAATTTGCTACAGCATATCTACTATAGTGCATTCTCCTATCATAGGGTTAGACTAGAGAGAAATGGAAGAACAAAACCAGGCCATTGAACTGATTGTTAAGGAACTTGTCTCTACAAATCCTTAAAGAAAAACTGAGATCATTTAACAAAACTATTGAAATTCCATGAGTCTGAAATAAAGAAAAATAACTTAAGATTCATGTGAACATTCTAAATCATCAGTTAATTACAATGACTTTCTAATGTGCTTTCAAGAAAGTGTTCCAAATTTGTCTTTCTCTTCCTGGTTTACTGGATGAGAGTAAAGATGCAGAATTTGGGGGAACATTTAAACCTGGTCTGAATACACATAGAGAAGTTAGTAAAGACTTTCCTAATAATGATCCATTCTTTCCACTTACATGGCACAAGAAGAGCCAGTGGGAAATCATCTACTTCTCAAAGCCAAGTCTGTACTGTACTGTTTTATCAGGATAGACCCTAATAATGCTTGTGCTGCATGCTTACTCTGTTTCCACCTTGTAGGACCTCAGATAATGGTGAGCAGTAAGTATAAAAAAAAAGTTAAAACTTGATATAGAGTAAAGTGATTGGCCTTTATTAGTTCAGCCAACTTTAGAACTGCATGAAGTACTCTTTATATACAAATATTTGTAGCAGTCTGAAGCAGAATGTACAGCTTATTTAATATTATGCAATATTTTCCATCCAGCAGTCCTCACAAATTGAATTCACATTTACCCATTGTACCCATTAAGCTGAAATTGGGAGTTTTTGAAGCAAAATTTAGTGAAATTCAGTCTACATACCTACATACTTTTTATTGGAACACTCTCTTTTCTAGAGTGGCTATGACACTGTCTCTGACATCTCAGCTAAGTACGAGATGATTATGTGATTGTTTGAAGATTAAAAGTAAAACTTGCAGATGTCTGTGACATGCTTCTTTTAGAGAAGCAGGCAGATGTTGATGAAATAAATATTTGAATAATAGATTTCTTGGTTGTAAAAATTTCTCAGAACTGACATTACCTTCAATGTATATAAACTCTCACCCTCAAATAAAAACTCTCGGTGATTGAAGCACTAACAGAGAGCTAAGATATCATGTCATCTTTATGGGCTTCTTTTTTTTCCAAAAGAGGCTTACATTTGCTTTTAATAGCATTTCTTCATGCTAGACTAAATAATTGAATGCATTATACATTTCTGTAATTTAATAGTTCTCCTAATAGCTTGCCCCTCCACCCACCCTCAATAGTTATAACTGTGCTGTTTGCCTGGAGGTAAGAGAAACCTTAATTTCACTGCTTTATAACCCACAACAGTTAACACTTGACCTAGGTCATTAACAGGATTATCAGCAAATTTGTTTAAGCTTTTACTGACAATCTGAATTGCTATGATAATATTGTGATTGTGCCAAAAAAGAAAGTTCTTATAACCTCTCAAAATTGATCATGAAATTAACTCATTTTGAATCTATATCTTCCTAAAGAATAATACTGATACCATTAAGTTCAAGTGAGGAAATATTCACTTTATGAGCCTACTCACCTCATTTTGACATCAGTTCTTGTCAGGAGTGAAAAATTAATAATCCTTTTAAAATACAAAGTATTCTAGCAAGTACAGTTTACACATACAAAGAAAGCAGTCTTGCTGTGGCTATGAAAAGCCTATGGATTTTTTTTCTACTGAATCTATGATGCATACAATTTTTCTTTTCCTCTTAAAGTGAAAAGTTATGTTCGTAAGTCAGAAGTGACTAGACCTATAATATCAAAAATACATAAAACACTATTGCCATGTTAAGCCATAGTTATACTGTATGGAAATATAACTTCTCCATGAATTAGTAGACATTGGAAATTTCCATGAAAAAATTGAAATTAATACCCACTCTTAAAGTATACATAAAATCACAAATTAAAGGTATTTACCAGTGTTTACTAACTTGATAAAGTTTCATATAAAGTTTTCTGTTACTTTAATCTAATCATGGTTTGTTCCTTTCTCATAGCAGTTTCAACTTGGTCATTAATTATTTGAATTTAAAGAAATAATTCAGTAAGATTATTTATCTTGAGTGTGTATTACCCTCATTTGAACATTCATATTTCTGTATATTCTTTAATGGTCAAATCAGTTTTAATACTATTTTAAATATTTCTTCCATACAAAGTTTCCTAAATGTTTAATTTCTTAAGGGAAACATTAAAATTTTCTGAAATGAAATATACACAGTTTTTAAATATGAAATAATCAGTTACATATGCAAAAGATTTTTAAGGCAAAGCATATTTCTACAATGTATTTGATTTAGAGACTTCAATGAAAATGGAAGCAGCAGAAATGTTCTTGAAAGTTACATTTTCCAAGTCATAAAATCTTCAAGAAAGTATTAATAAAACTTTCCACAAATCATCAAAACTCGATAAGTTCTTACAGACAGTCCTAACATAGAGATCTGTGATGTGGGCTACCTTTGATTTGAGTCATTTTCCAATGGTTTTGTTTGGCATAAACACTAGATGTACAGAGAAATATGTATTTCTTGGAAGAATATGAACTTCCATGAAAGATCTTTTTTTTGGTCAAGATCTCCAAGTTCATTTTTTAGCTTGCACACTTGTCTGTAAAGTATTCAATAAACTTTGCTCTTTCAGTTCCTGCTTCAGTGAGATTGAGAGCAGATTCGCTGTCTCTCTTTGGCTGTTCTAAGAGATCTGGATTTTATCACCAACGAGGGTCAGTAAGGGGCTTCTACCAAGAGTGCAAGTAGCTTTTCACACATTTTTCAAATAAAGGGTTGATTGGTGTGAAACTTTTGTTATATTATTCTTGCAGGTATATAGAAAGCTGGGATTAAATATCTACTCCTCAAAAATAAAAAGAAGGAAACAAACAAACAAAACCTTAGATAATTGTGTTGTGATGACTTTAGGAATAAAAATAGTGCTATGATATTAATTCCAAACGATGAATCCATCAATCTTGGAAGCTATTGCTCTTGTGTTCAAAGGACTGGATTCTTGTGTACCCTTGATTTCAAATTCTGCAGGTCTGTTCGCAGCTGTCCAGTATCAGGAAATTGTTTAAACTTAACAGATAACCACCACTACCACCATCACCACCCTCAGGAAAAATATGAGCATCGGCAATTTTTATTTTACTTCTCACCATTTATCTTTGAAAGTGTCTATGCAAGTAAAAAGAAAATAAGAAGTTGATTAGAAAGATGGAGAGGAGACCTCAGTGGTTCTAAAGCCAATGATAATATATAAACGTTTTGGCATAAAAGATATTTATCACTTAAATCATCTGGATAATTATTTTTTTAAATGAAAGCCCCAAAGCCTACAGTTCAAAAAATGGGCATGTACGTTGTTGATTTCTCCTCTCAAGTTTACACACTTACTCTGGTTATTTTTCTCCAGAAGCAAAAGCCTTGTCCAGAAAAGTTTTAAGAGTCTGTGCCAAAGCCTACTTTCCCTTTGAAAGCCTGGGCTCCTGCACGTGGAGGGTGGATGAAATCAAAACCAGTTCAGCAAATAAAGCTTCAAACTTGAAGTGACATTATTAAACTGGAAGCCATGAATGTGCACCCCCCACACACACACACCCCTTCATTTTCTAAACCACGTCCTGCTGTTCTAGTCAAAGCAAAGAGTGAAAATCCACATAATCCAAACCAACATAGTGAACTGAGAATAATAGGTGAGGAAGGAGCGGGAAAACAAATCGCAGCACTGTACAAACAAACTACTGTGAACAGTCTTCTTCAGGGACTGGAGTGGCCAGAGGAGGAGGCGACTGCGCCACCGTCTCTACGAATTACAATGCCCACATTTGATAATGCTTTGTTGATTAACTTCTAAAAGTGTGTGTGTGCCCTTGTAAATTTTTAGCATTATGACACTTTATAGGAAATGGCTGTGGGATTAGCCACAAAGGAATCAAGCACCCCTGACTGCGACCACATCCATGCTAGGGCATCTTAACCCTCGGCTGCTTAAAGTGGGGACCAGAGGAAGCCAGGCGCTTCCCTCCCCAACTCGGTTCATTCTCTTCTCACTGGAAGCTTTCCTCATTAAAACCCAGGCAGGGTGTGAAACGGCCAGCTGTAAACCCTCCCGGGCCAGGGAATCCTTCACACAATCTTCCCTCAATCCGGCGCCGCCGAAAAACGTTGTCTGGAGCGCAGCGCGGAGCGTGGATGGCGGTGGTGCGGTGGAGGGATGCTGGACATCCGGCGTCCCACAGCGGGCAGTGCTGGCTGCAACAGGCACCTGTGCTGGCAGCAGCTTAAAGAGCTCTGGGACACGGAATTTTGACCGTTTCTAGCCAAAGTTAGCTAGCAAGCAACTAACGTGCGCCCTCTGCCTGCAGCTTCGGGGCTACCATTGTGCTTCTCTTCCCCACCTGGCTGCCACCTGCACCAGATCAGGCCTAAGGAGAACATGACACACACACACCCCCTTCGGACCCCCACAAGTCCTTATCTACGCAGGAGACCCCAGATCTCTGATTTCCATGCTGCTTCTTCTGTTGCTGTCAACTAGACCTTTCAATCTGGCATCCGGAGGTGACGCGGTGGGGTCTTTTCCATTTACCTTCATCTACACATCGGGTAACTGGGAAGGTGGAGGATAGGGGTTGAGAAAGCATCTTCTCATTCAGCTGCTACACACAGAGACCTCTGATGACCCAGTTGTGTTGGCTGCTGTCTGATCTTCCTTGCTATTTTTTGTTCTCTTCATGGTTTTCTCTCCTCCAGTTTCTAAATAAAGGAATTGTTTCTCTTTTCCAGTTTTCCTTAAAGTCACCTGCTGGTGCCACCTGTTAGTCCCTTACTCATCGCTGAAGGAGGACTTTATAATCCTTTTCTGTCCTACACAATCAGAATGTCACCCTACACACACGCCCCAACCATGTGCCTTGAGGCCAAAGCCTCTCTCAGATGGGTACCAGTTTTCGGAGTTTGATGAACTTGAAGTGATCCTCAGAGGGTTTCTTCAAAGTGGTGGTAATCCAAGTGGTTTCACTGTTCACTGCTTCTAATATTTTTGTGGCTGTGTCAATATTTCTCTTAAATAACGACTGAATCCAGTAATTGTTTTCCGTGTTCTGTCCCCACTGGGATAACAGCCTCATTGCTCCCTATTTATCACTTAGTCATTCATTCTTACCTTGACCATACATCAATTACCCATAACATAAGTCTTAGGCCATCTCTTTGGTACAGCTGACTAAATGTCACAATAACGTACAACTAGATGCAGGTCCCAGCTAATCGTCTGAATCTCCATGTTGACTATTAAATCCTTTCTACAAATCCTGTGTACCTATGAAGTATCCTATCATCCCAGAACAGTACTAGATTGTCAACCTGGGTCTCTGTAACTGAACTAATTTGTTTTATGACTTTGCAAAATTAACTTCAAAATGGTGAAAATTTTGGCAGGAGAAATTGAGAAAATTAGTAAAAGGAATTTGAACTTCCAAAGTGGTGATTCTCATAAATCATGATTATCTGTAAGTTGGTCACAGTTATGAATATATATTAGAGGAAGTTTATAGAGATAGAGAGGAGGTAAGAGCTGTGAAGCTTTTTCTGTACCCACCCTGGCCTCTGATTTCTTTTCCTAACACCCAGACACTATAGGCCTCACCCTGAAATGAATATATCCCCAATATTCCAAAGACACAAAAAAGTGAGAAATTGTAGCCATAACTAGGGTGTGATGATTGAAAAATTTATGTAATAAGAGTGGAGTTAATTTCACTCTGAGAATTGCCACAGAAAGTCAAGAAAAAGGGGAAATAAAGCATGTTCATGTGAGAAACTCTCTCATTATATATATACATATTATAAATATATATGTATTTCTTCAGATAAAAAATAAAATTAAGTGATTTATCTTTGTATCCATTAAAAATACTTGCAGACAGTTTAAGAGAGTTATTTTTTAAAAGGTAGCTAAAAGAGCACTTTGGAAAGTAGCAAATTAAGTAGGGAGCAATTTGCCTTTCATGGAGAATTTCAGCACACATGTTTAGCATTAATTGATGCAATAAATTCCCTTTACCTGCCAAAAAGCAAAAATAGCTTATTGATGACATAAGGCTGCTAAGTAAGAAAGCAAGCTGCTTTTAAGTGTTTCTTTTTCTCTCACTGTAATGTCAATGTTTAGTGAATAAAATGTTACTTATTCAATTTTCATTTTCTTCAAATCATGGTCTCATGCAGTCCACACAAGATCAAGACTTTGAACTCTCCATCTTGCCAAGTGCTAGGATTGGAGAAGTGAGTCCCTATCCTGGGCTTTCAGTTAAAAATTCTAATGCATTTTGTATATACTCTCTGTTTTCTAAGAGGGGTCCTGCCACTCAGTCACTGGGAAAAACAAAAGATGGAGTAAATAGCTCTTTTCCCCACCATCATGTCTGGAAAATGACCCAGCAATTCCTTTCTTTTAATTTGATTTTCAACATTCTCATATGGATTTGGATTAACGCTTCCAAATCAAGGGAAATGTAAACTTGACTTCAAATTGCAATTTTTAATTAGTATCCTATGTGACTTTATAAAATCCTTGTAGTCTGTTAGTAAGTTTTTAATATTGTGTGAGATTGAAACTTGTGCAAATCTGACCTTGAAAATAATGCTGCAAATGTCATTTTATGTCTAAGACTTAAAAATAAAATTTTAAACAAAATAAAATAAATACATAAAAATCCCCAAACTGAAAGTTTTGTTTACTTTCAAAGTAACCATCTTGACTACTTTTAGAGCTGCGTCTTAAAAAAGACAAAAACAACTTGGAAAATACCATTCAATTTGGTTGCTAAATTGTACATTGGGTTAACATCAGAACTGTCTCATCTATACATTATGCAGAGGTTACCTTACTCTTCAAAACAACTAAGAACAATATATGAATAAGCACTATAGGTCTGTTGACATTGAAACCCCTGTTTCTTAAAAACATAAGGTTCTCAATTTGTACTTTTTTCTCAGACAAAGTTGGCTGACTTCTAATTCCCTTGAAATTTTAACTTTCTCAATCTCCCTCAGCATACTCAAAGGAAATAACATTTCAATGTATTTCCTGATTTGCAAACCTGGTTTAGCAATTGATAACATCTTTTGAATAGAAATGTTAAAACATATTTTATTAGAAAGATATGTCGCTTAATCAAAAGATGGCAGACAATCTTCACACTAAAAACTCAGGCTGGGAAACTAATTTGCAATGGCTTCCAGGTGGCTCATTTTACTAATCCTTAGGATAAGCAAAACACTACTCTGAGGAAATGTCTGTTTGCAGCACAGGCTGTGTGTGTGTGTGTGTGTGTGTGTGTGTGTGTGTGTGTGTGTGTGTGTGTGGTGTTGCCAACCATAGACTTTACTTGAAAAGTTGAGCTGTTCCCACCCTGTAATCACAATTTTATGGATGAGAATATACATTGCGGACACATGATTCTCTATATTCTATTCTAAAAAAAAAAATCAATGAGATTAAAAATTAAAACAATCATTGTTTAATTGCCATAGTTCAATCTGAATCCTGTCCACCCTGTCACCCCCTGTTGTCTGTAATAAAGTCAATTTTCTCAAAAATATGTCGAAGCATCTTAAGGTAGGTTATTTATGACCTGAAGCATAGCAACAAATTAAAATATAACCACTTTTTTAAATATGAGAATCCCATTAATTTAACTACCATGAAATACTACAAATACTTTTTAAAACCATACTTTAACTTTGTTTACTTTTTCTGTTTTACCATAGATAAGACTCATTTACATGTGATAATTCAAAAGAAAAACTCACAGCTTTTACTGTGTGTTATCAACATTTATGGCTTCACCTAGAGAATTTAATGTCTTTGTTTTATAAAAAAATAAATTCTTCCATGGGTAGTTACGTGTATTTCAGGTGGCTTTGTTGGTTAATTTAATCTAGAACTATAATGATCATCTTTCTATCTTTAGAGGTACAATTGCCTTTCTTAAACATCTGTACATGGCAAAATGTAGCTTTTTCTTACCCTTGAAAGCATAGAATATAAATAATTTCTTTAAAGTCCTGAATTCTAAACTCAATTTTAAACTCCCAGTTTTAAAAACTGTTAAGAGGAATCAAGAAAAGTGAAACACACTGAATTTTTTATTATACAACAAATCATCTTTCATAATTACAGTGTTTTATGTCTATTTACAAAAAGCATTCATTAACAGGTTCAGACGAAACTTTTAGAAAATATTTTAAATTTAACATACTCTATGCTGTTGTAAATATTAATTCTGTTGGAAAAAATGACCTGGGCATGGGCTCTTAGATTAAAACTATACAGTGGCATATGTATGAAATAGTGAAAATTATGATATGAATCTCCAGAAGAGGTATATTACTGTTGCAAATTCAGCATTTAGAAAAGATACATTAAATTATTAGTTGTGCTTTATTTGACAGACATGAATATAACTTAAGAATTTTTAGATTATAGTGAATGCTTCCAGACTTTAATAATTTAAAAAATACAATAAACAAGTACATTTGAAAAACTGAATGTTGAGAAATATTCTTAGCAAGTACAGATGTAAGGTGAATATAAGTTCTGTATTGGATATGCATGCATGCATGTGTTCATGTGACTATATTGGAAACACATGTGACCAACACAAAAGGACCATCCCAAAATAGAAGCTTCTGTAGGCCTTCTTCACAATGTAATTACACTAGCAAGAAAAACCACACTGAAGTCCTTTTGAACTCTACCTTCTCTTTCATCAGTAAATTAAATGTTTTCTGACTGTCCCCAGTAGTCAGTTTGATATTTTCCATTGACATCATAATCCTAAGATTTGAAGAAAATGGCTGAATTTTTTTAAATAAATGGATCTTCAGTAGACTGTTACAAAGATCCAAATGTATTACATCAAAATACATGGTATATATGTGTGTATCACTCAAATTTGTGTCATCTTTAGTAAAATCCATAACATATGACTCTTAAAATATCTTCCTGAATACCAAGAATTCAAAGCTAGTTTTTACAGATATCGAAAACACATTATTTATAATGAAATTAACTTTTTTTAAAAAAAATAAAATACAGTATCCAGAGGTAAAATGTAACTTCTCCCTGAAGTCTTCTTTCTGCTGGGAAAGTTCAGATTTCTCATGTCAAAGAAATTCTAATAAACTTTTTATTTCTGGAATGAGTGTTAGAGTTGATCCTGTCCTATTCTCATGGCCATCAGTCAAACTATTGACTCAACAGAGCTTATCTCAAACATCTGGAGGTTAATAGCCAGGATATTTTCATTAAGATATAATAAAGTAGTCTGATTTTTATAAGATTAAGACAATGTATAATTTTAGCTATTTAAAATACTCTTTGCCTTAATTATTGTTTTTATATAGTAATTAAATAACATTTTCACATTGTACTTTATAATCTTTCAAAAGACTTTTATGCATTGAAAGTAAATAAGTTATTTAATTTCTAGAACATTCTAAAAGATACTATGTATTGAAAAGATGCCATTTATGCATAAAGAAGTAATACTAGACTGTTAGACACATTTTGGAAAATAGATCTAAACTGAAAAATGTATCTAAATGAGCCATATATTAGTTGCCTGTGTGCAGAAACAGAATCCTCTTATTTTGTGATGATTTCCACATTTGGGGTTGATAGCTGACTAAAACTTCACTGACAACCCCCCCACACACACACACACATGCTCACTAGTTTATATAAAATGATTATTTGTTAAAAGATTGTTACTGCTCCCATTGAGATTTTGATAGCATTAGCATTACCAGTGTAGCCTTCGAAAATTTTCTGACTGGGAAAGGCAAACAGCAAAGAAAGTGCTTAAAAAATGCTCATTTTTTCAAAACAAAACAAAACAAAACAAAACACAGTACAATTTACACCTGTGAAAGGCTCTTTTACAGGTGCAATTTGGGCTCTTAACCTCCGGGAAGTATGTAATGAGGTAAACAGGAAGTCATACAGAGAGGCTTTTGTGTTTCCATTTAAAGACCTTCCCCCTGCTATTTATGAAGATTTAGAGGAGGCAGATAATTACAGTTTCTTTTACAATTAAACTCTGTACAGAAGTAAAACCAACATTCTTTTTTAAAGGGAAAATTCCATAAGAACAATAAATTTCTAGTATACTGCTTTGTTCAGAAATCTTGTACTACACACAAAAATCCATCAAGGTAACATGCAATAAAAAAAAAAAACCCAGAAATGTTAGTAATTGTATATTTACTGATTTTATTTTTATAAATATTTTATTTAGAAATCTAAAAGTTAGTCATAAGTTAATATTTATATGACACTTTATATTAAATATAACATTGATATGCATAGCTAAAATATTTTATATTGTCACTAACATTTTAACAGTTGTTAGTTGAAGCACAAGACCTCTTAAACTGTCCTAATATGTTTAGAAAGCTATAAAATATTAACATGAATCCAACAGAAGCATTAAATTAAAAGAATGTAAAATTAGTATATAAATTCAGGTTGAGGTATATCAAAACTGACTTCTCTAAATTTCTCAATAGAATATTTTAATATATACAAAAACTGAAAAACAAAACTGTCAACTTTCACTCAAAATATAAATCTTTATTTCATAATTCTATGTTATTTATGACAGAGAGTTACATAGAGATTTATAACACCAAGAATAATTCATATCCTTTTCTGTGTCATTTTCTTCTGTTTGGGTTGCTTAAGTATCATTTAGAAGCAGATTAAAAGGTTCCTCTGCTTTCTGTAACCTAAGTCAAAACTATGCTCTTTAATGTTATAGAAAGTGATGAAAATGTTAAAGATAAGTGTGTATGAACTGTGACTAGTGCAGCTGAGGTGATGATGCGAAAAGAGCAGAAAACCATTATTCTTTAGCCAAAGCAAAAGGTAATGAAAGGATGGACTTGTCTTCAGTTGTACTGATTTTTATAGTTGTTTTTACTGGCTATAAAGGCTGCTTAAAAGTGAAGGTTTTACAAGAAAATATATCTATTATTAGAGGAATCTGGAATCCTTAAGCTGTTATAGGTCAATGTCCACTTTGAAATGATTATTTGATAATTACAAGTAACTCCATATTTTCATGAACTGCAACCATTATGCTACCACAAAGTGTACTCATGCACTATTAGACAGTTGCAAAGATCTGCTCCAGCAAGAGACTATATTATTTAGTTTTTACAATTTCTTAACACTGTTTCTACATAGCAGCACTTAAGCAATGTGTGTAGCTGTGAATATTAGCTTAACTGTCAATCTTTATAAGTGGACAAGAAGCAATTCTGAATCAGATATTAAGATGTCCTTGAAAAAGCATTAATGTATTCATGGATTTATAAGACTAGAAACTCCAGAGATTTGTGTTGTGAGATTTTAATCATCCATACCATCTGACCACATTTGTTTTAAAATTTGATTCTTTATATTTGAGCCTGGACATGTTGGCATGTACCTCAGTGCTATAATACTTCCTCAGCTTGTGTGAGCCCTGCCAACCTCTACCACTGCAAACCAAAAAGAAAAAAAGTCAATAAAATGATGTTTTATGAGAAAAAAATTTAATGAATTCCTATTAATAATGAGAGAAGATGGACCCAATTCTTGTTGCAGTCAATTCATTGTGATATTGTCATAAATGAACCTGTTTATGATGCTGAACATCTGATCTTGGTCCTCATGGAACCACCACCAAGATACACCTCTGACCAGGAAGGAATTTTGAATTGATTTTTCTCCATTGTGACAGACAATAGGAAAAGAAAAAAAGGATCCTAATCCAGGAATTCTAATTCAACTATGCTTTGCAGGAAATGTGATAAACACAAGAATGACAGATAGATATCTCTCTTGCCAGAATTTTCTATGACCTATTTGAACTCATTTACTCTGAACTTACTTCTTAGTCAATTCTAACATGAGAATTTTCATTAAATACCACACTTGCTTGGGTCCACCAGATTTTACATTAGTACCAAACAAAGAGTCAAGTCCAAGTGAGGATGGCCTCCCATCTCAGGAATGTAAGCTCTGTGTTTCTTCATGCTTGCACCCTTATATAAAAGCTGCAAAATTACACCCAATAAATATGTTGAAATGCAAAACCATGTTCTTCCAAACTTAGAACACTAATTTCTAAATAAAATTTTATTGTCAGACCCCACTAAAATAGAATTTTAACATTGAAAATATTTCCAATTTAAAAATTCCTTAGCTAAAAATTTTAACATAGGCAATATATCTGTTAAAGGAGAAAACATTCTGACATTATTGAAGTATCCAATTCCATATTTCATTAGAATATCACATATGGTAACAAATAACATACATCTTTCAAAAGTAACTGGCATGAGGCTAAGAACAAAGACTTAAACAATCCACAGGATCCTAACAACTTTCAGAAACAATTCACCCGATTCTTCATTAAAATTTAAATTGTGAATTTCAGTTATCTAACAATGGAAATAATTTCTTTCTATTACCAAGTTGTGTTTAAAACTCAGACTATAATATGACCCTTCTGCAAAACAATTAATTTAGATTACTCCTCCTCCTGGCATATGAATGATGAGCAGAAACTAGAGAGAAAATTATGGGATCGCCACGTATTTTGAGAGTGGAAAGCTTCAGTATCCAAGCTTCTTACCTCCAGCAGTATGAAAATTAAAACAGTGTGTTTCATCTGAGATTTAATCAAAGCACCAGAACAATCCCACACAGGTTTACTCTCAAATTCCCTGACTTTATCTACTTATCTCAGTATGAGTGTGAGCTGCACAGAGTATTCACTATAAAAGGACCACTTCCATGTAACTAAAGACTTGTTATAGAATTACCAATTCAGCAACCATTAACTTTAAAGTGTTTATGATTTTTAGACTGTGTTGTTCTCATTTGGATACAAACAAAGGGCACCTTATAAACCTAAATTAAGAACTTTTAAAAAGTGTTTTGATGTCTGCCGGTCTTCACCATTAGGTCATGTGTTGATTATAAACACAATTCAGAAGTCAAAGTGGAACTGTTGTTCCCTGTAGCAATTTTACAAGAACACTGGCTCCAAAGCTGGTTATAAGCTCATAGTGGCTCAAAGTGCTTTTATATGATTGGAACAGTATGAGTATATTGTAAGATAACCATACATAACAACATTAAATATTAGATAGCACAATCAAAATTATGAGTAATGGCAGTATTTTCTTTACTCACTATAAATTAAGTACACTAAAAACACAACTTATAAGGTGAAAATATTTTAATTAATCTGCACACTTATTTTAATTGACTTTGTGGTATTATTATTCATTGTGGATTAGCTATTCTTTGAACAGAATCCAAATGCAGATGTGATTAGTCTGGTCCTTTTTTCTCATTATTAACATCAGGAGTAATTTAAGGTAATTCTTTCATTATGAAATTGCCTTCCTTGACTTATTTACTAAGAAGAGACAATATCATAATTGTTTTTTCTTTGATTCACACATTTTTGCTGATCATAAACATTTAAATTAAGCCAACTATTCATTTTAGCATGTGATGTGGCACACGAACTTTGTCCAGCACCAGTTCATCTAGCACCTTGATCTGTTTAGAGCACTAGAGACACTTATGACAATGATCTAATAAATATTATACTGTCTGGTTTTGTGTGTCAACCTGACATAAGCTAGAGTTATCAGGGAGGAAGAAGCCTCAGTTGAGGAAATGCCTCCATGAGATCCAGTTTTAAGGTATTTTCTCAATTAGCAATTAATGCAGAAGGTACAGGCCATTGTGAGTAGTACCATCCCTGTGTTGGTGGTCCAAGGTTCTATAAGAAAGCAGGCTGAGCAAGTCAGTAAACAGTGCCTCTGCACTGTCTTTGCATCAGCTCCTGCCTCCAGGTTCCTACCTTGGTTGAGTTATAGTTCTGACTTTGTACAATGAGTGTAAGCCAAATAAATTCTTTTCTCTACAACTTGTTTTTTGGTCATGGTGTTTTGAAATACCAATAGAACCGCTAACTAAGGCAGCGCTTTGTACCAGCAGAGTGATCTTGCTGTAACAGGCCTGACCATGTTTTAGATAGGTATATAGAAAGACCAAGAAAATTTAGGCAGGAATAGCAATTAAGTGTTAAGAGTTCTGGGAATATTCTCTGGGAACTTGGAGGATTGTAGAAGGGTTGAATAGGAGGAATTTGTGGTGCCCATAGTGCATCTGTGGGCATTAACTGTGACCTACTGTGCTTTCTTCATCTGCAGATGAGCCTAACATAGCTTGAGGTGCCTTAGATTTTATTTTTTATATTCTAGCATTTTAGAGAAAAGAGGCGCCGAGAACAGCTATTTTCATGTTTTAATATGCCTACATAGGAACAAACTAACTGCAGCTATTGTTAAATTTGAAGCTATGTTTATCAAATTTCTCACTCTAAGATATCCTCAATGCTGTATCTTTTTAAAAAGAAATTTCAATGCAAATGTGTCTTTTATATAGTAATAGATGATGACAAATAAATAGATAAAAAGAAAATGATTGACTTATGACAATTATAATCCATGCAGTGGTTATATTTTCTTTTCTTAGTTCTTAATATTTTACATTAAATAGAATTTTTGTATACTGTATACAAATAGTGTATATTTATATGAAGTTGAGATTAATTTTGTTACTGTACATATATTCTATGCTTGTTCAGGGTAGTATACTTGTAAGTTTATCTAACAATGTATTACAAATTACTACTCTTTGAAAGTTATTATTTTCAAAGAATTAGGATATAAATAAATGCAATTTAGAAGTTAGACATTACAATCAAACTTGTAGTTGTATTAGCTCTGTTCTCAAGGTCTTACAGAGATATAAATATAACTACTTCCCTATAGAATTAAGTTAATATTAGCTCATAATCTTTTTAATTATGTTATTTCCCCACTCCTTTTTCTCCCTCCATGCTTATATAACCTTTCTTCCTATGATTCAATTTCATAGCCTCCTTTTTTTGTTAATTATTGTTACAAACATTTTTTAAAAAATTTTAAATATAAAAATATATCCATCTCACTCTTTATAATGTTACTTGTTTGTGTGCCTTCAGGGTTGACAATATGGTATTATATAATCAAATGATGTGCTTTTTCCTAGGGAAGACTTACCCACTCTTGGC
Source organism: Sigmodon hispidus (assembly GCA_004025045.1). Taxonomy (NCBI): domain Eukaryota; kingdom Metazoa; phylum Chordata; class Mammalia; order Rodentia; family Cricetidae; genus Sigmodon; species Sigmodon hispidus. The sequence goes on along the minus strand of PVIH01005160.1, from coordinate 88,481 downwards.
ATTCCTTATTTACCTGTAGCTGTGTAGGGTTGAAGCCTTGTGAAATTTTCTCTAATACTATCATGACTATTGATATCCTTGTTCAGTTCATGTTTTGGCAGTCATGTTAGTTGAACTATGAGGGTAGCTCCTGACCTTCATAGGAGATACAATCCCACAGCAAACTCCCTCTTCTTCTATGAAACTTTCCACTTACTCTTCAGCAGTTATCTTTGAACCTTGGGTGTAAGATCTCATTTTAGATATATTGAACTGGAACAGAGCTTCCCAACTTTGCATGTGGATTAGTTTTGATTTCCTGTAATGCTATTCACCTTTTGCAGAGTAGTTTCTTTGATGAATGGTAAGGACCACATTTATCTGTGAATATAAGGATGCATATTTGGAGTGTAGTTATGGATTATACTGATTAATAAAGTGAGTTTTCTCTAAGATGTGTGATTTAACAAGCCTTGGGTATTTGTCTAGGTTTCTAGTACCAGGTAATAATTTTTCTTTAGTTGAGCTAACTCCAATTAGAGAGCCTAGATTGTTACCTCCAAGTTATGCATTCCACTACTGCACCCTTAGGGTTACAGTGACATGCGTCATCATTGTGATTCATAGGATCACAGCTGTGTAGGATCGCTTCCTTTGGAAGCTCATATGTCTCCATTTGCTACCATAAAAGACAGTCCTCTGGGAGGAGGTTCTCAGATCCGGTCTAAGTAAGGGGCAACTCAAACCTGTTTCTTAAACTAGTTTATGGTATCTTCAGCCATAAAGATTACTTTCTACCTCTGAGAGGCAACAAACAATACCAATAGCCTATAATGTTTTAGAAGTCTCTTGGCTAATTCTGACCAAACAAGAGTTTTTCATACCTTTTGTTGGAGTTTTTATTAGGTGGTCTATGGTTCATGGTGGGGTATTGTCATCCAAGATAGGAAAACTTCATTTTAACTATTTATGTATTTTTATTAACTGACTTATATATATTAGCGAAATTATAATTAGTAGTATAATATGACATTTTAGAAAACTTATTATCTGTAATTATTAATTTTCTGAAAATAAATAGATTTAATCTATTTTCTCTTCATTTATAGTAGAAAAAATTCAATTTCAAGTTTTGTAATTTTCAGTTGAATGGTCAAAAGTTATATAGCTATTTAATGTATTTGTTATTTAATGGCCCAAGCAAGAACATTACTTGAAATTTTTAGTCATTTTTTTATTATTTAAGATTGGGTCACATATATTTTCTTCCTTAATATGTTGGGCTGTGCTTTTGTTTTATTTTTAAACAGTTTAATTGACATTTTTAAAGAAATGCAGTAATTTTCTTAGATCCTCAAACACATGCATATGATATGTACACTGGTGGGATTAACATTGTGTTTTGACAAAGGCATATTTGAGAAATTTAAAATGTAATTCTTGTTTTTATTGATTGCCTTCTCTGGTCTACATTAATAATGGATTCTTAGTTTATGTAACCTTCCTTTACACTTTCCATTAGTCAATCATGAGGCTGTTTTCTAATATAGAAAAATGAGGTAAAACCATAGTCTCTATTATTTAACAGGTCAGAATGACTACAATAATACATCACATCAACAAAGTGAGTTTTTATTGTTGATTAAATATGAGGCACCATTTTAATACATCAATTCCTGACTTAAAACAAAGTCAAAAATTTCAGTGTTGACAAAAATAATTTTCATTTATATTTAATAAAATGCAGCTAGATGATGCACATTGCATATTACTTTTACTTTATAAATATTGCTTAGGAGTCAGACTAGTTGATAATGTTATGAGAAAAATCTCTTGTGTCTTTTAGTGGAACACCTTCATATGTAATCAAGATTTACAAGTGATATTCTAAACCATTTTTTTCTTCAGTTATTCCTTGATCTGTTGTAAACCACTGTGTTTATTATATGTGCAGATAATTTAGTCATTCCAAGTATAATTTGTAGAATATGTTTGGAACTGCCATGTGGCGGTAAGATGACATATGTAATAAAGAATGTTAATTATATATGTACATATTTAAGACAACTCATAGGGGAATCATATGGTAATTCAAATTATTTGTCTTTTTAGTTATGTCATGTTAGAATTAATTTCTTACCTATTTTGAATTTTTATAGTTTCCCTTGTGAGAGTATTATTCTGTCAGAATGTATCACTACTTGATGTTGATTTGTCCAAGATGTACAAATTTAATGTCCGTATAACTTTTGATCTACTTTCCCTACAGATATTATTTGTAACTTGCTTGTTATATTTATAATGTAGTTATGATAAAAACAGTAGTGTTTATTAGACAATATTCATAACAGACATTATTAATAGAAGAGAACAGAAAGAGCTAATTGAGCTTATATTTTTTGTGTTTTTTTTTTTCTTGTAGTTAATCTTCTAGATTCAAAAACAATCCAAGGAGAGCTGGGCTGGATCTCCTACCCATCACACGGGGTGAGTTCAGTGGATCATTGAGATGCACTTGATGCTGTTACTTATCTCTCTTAGGGGTAATAAGGAATGTTCAATGCATTGTTTGAAGAAAGCTCTGTTTCTCTTATGAAAGATTATACTAATAAATGTGTCAATTCATAGACCAGAACAGTTTAGTGCTGATCTCCTGTACAGTTACAGAAAATTTCAGAGTGCCTTTCTCCCAGATTCATTAGTTACTGCTTAGAGACGGTTAAATATTTTAATTATTATTGGCATTTTATAGATAACTTCAGTATGATTATTTAGCATTTTGTGATAGAATAAGAACAAATGGTTTAACAAGACTTTGAAATATTTTGTTCTATTCAAGTGTATGTTTGGTGATGGTAATTTTCCAAGTTATAGCATTAAAAATTAATCATGTTGGTATGCTCAAGTACAATAGAAATTACTATTCAATCCTGGAAGCATATGATTCACTCATTTATTTCGAATATCTTTCATTTGTCCAGGTTGTTTAAAAACATGATTCTATTTAGATGCTAAAACAAGTACTGCTTTAACTTTTAAACTTTTTATATAAATTTTAGACTTTGTGCATTCAGGCACACTTAACGAAGATGAATGACATTTTGGTGCTCCACATGCTTATAATAAATCCTTTAGTTGAGAAAATTATATTTATTTATTTGGAAAAAATGGGATCATACATTTAAACAATTTTCATGCCTCTAAAAGCTGTAAGAAATATTAAAATGTACAGTTTTGTGAACATAATTTGATGTGAAAACAGTTTGAAATATTTCTTATAGGAATAAATTCATGTACTCTCTGTGATTATAATCTTTTCAAAGTGATTTTAATTACAATAATTTACTATTGGTGTTCATCTTTTGATTTAGATATCTAAACATACTGACTTACTTGCACAGTACTATCAACTATTCTTCCACAAAGGGATGTTTTCTGTCAAGGATACTTCATCCATCTGTCATCTGTGTATCTGCTTTTCTTTCTGGCACACCTTGACATTGACAAAATGCCAATTCCCATCATCAGGCCCTCCATGTAGCTTGGGAAGGAAATGAATGAAATGAGCCAGGATTTGGTTCCCTTATAGGTATAAGGGAATTAAATAATTGGGATAGAACTCAGCTTTGATAATCAGAAAAGTAAATCAAAACTCAGGATTGATCTGGAGAATTCTTATAATACTCCTTAGATAAAAGTTATCTTAATTTTATCTTTATATATTTGAGGTTTTCATTATATCATTTATGATGTATTGTGGAAACCTACTGTTTAAGTATAGAAGAAATATGAATTCCATAGTGACCATTTTGCTAACATGGGATGTACAAGTACACAGGTATTCTCTTAACCACAGGAAATAAATTTGCATATCAAAACAACACTTTACCATATGATTTCCTTTTAAAATGGTGTAAAAAAATAGATTTCCACATATTAAGAATTAGGGGAAACGGATTTTTTTTTATTTTGATTGCATAATTTAACTATTCCCCATTGTTAATCTCACAGACTTCATGATAAAATAAATTAGACATGTCTATAGTCAAACACAGATTTGGTGCTGAGGATAGAGTATGTAAAATGCTGTAATACAAAGTGTGGCATATATACCAATCAACAGCATCAGCACCTGATAATAAGTGAAAATGGAAGTTATCAGTGTTGCCTCAGACTTTCTGAATTGGAATCTGCATCTCTGCATGCTCTCTTCTCATTTGATTATTAAGCACAAACTTGAACAAAAGTCTCTGTCCTGGTTTTCGACTTTCATCTGGCCTAGTTGTCTTCCTGTTTTCCTCGGTGTACAGTTTTCAGTTTCTTCTTTGTCTCAGTGTGGGGGAGGAGAGCTTCCCTCAGATTTAGTTTCTTCCCTCTTTTAATCTTGCATGCATGATTTCCTACTTTCAGGTCAACTGCTTTAAGTTTGTCGTATAACTTTTAGGCAAATAAGAAAAAATTCTGTTGTTGTTTGTATAAATGTATGTGTCTCTATAGATATGTGTATGCAGTGTGTATATGTGTGAGTAATGTGGCATACACGTGTGTATGAGTGTACATGTGTGTGCATGCATGTGCCTGTGCGTACGTATGTGTGTGTGTTTAGGACAAAGTTAAATGTCAACTGTCTTACTTTATCATTTTCTACTTTATTTTGAGACAAGATCTCTCACTGAACCTGGAGATCATTTTTAATATTTATGTTCTTCTGTTGTTTTAAAACAAAGGCTCACTATGTAGTATCAGTCTGCAACTTAGTATCTAGCCCAGTCTGATCTTGAGCTGACAATTTTCTTCATCTTCTACAGTTTACATTACTGATGTTAGACTTATTCCTGGATCAAGTGACTTGTGTTGTCTAATCCTTTACTTCCCTCCTCAATACAATAAAGATAGAATCATTTTGTGTTTGTATTGCTTATTTAAAAACTTGCCAAAAATTATAGAAAGCTTGTCTATAAAACATAACATTTAATAAAAACTTGAAACAAATTTAAATGTCTTATTTTAATCAAGCAACTCTTATAAACATCAGTGCATCTCAGTGAACTGCTTAGGTTAACTAGATTGTAAGTTTAACCTTCAGAAGAAAGTATTAAAAATAAAATATCTTAGCAAATTCAATAATTCAAACTCTTGCTACATTGATTTAGCGCAGTGGTTTTCAAGCTTGGGTCTTAATCACCTTGAGGTTGGATGATCCTGTCATAAAAGTTATGCATCAGATATCTGCATATGAGATGTTTACATTGCAATTTATAACAGTAGCAAAATTACAGTTATGAATCAGCAACAAAAATAATTTTATGCTTGATGGTCACCACAACATAATGAACCGTGTTAAAGATTGGAAATGTTAAGAAGGTTGAGAGCCACTAAATTAAAGCAATGGGTTAAGAGATAAGAAAGTAAGGTAATTTTAATTCTGCCTCATATCAACATTTGGCAATATTTACATATGTTGCCATATTGGAAGTGAAGAGCAAGATGAGCATATGTGGAAGAAGCCAGGAGTCTTTCTATACATCTTGCAATGAATATGGCAATCCTCATAACAAAGAATGACAGCTCCAAAGTTGAGAAGTGCATGCTTGGAGAATCAGTGTTGACATTCCCTCAAGAGTTACATGTGGTAACTAAAGAATTGAGAGTGTGTAGCTATTCCTTAAATTCAGTTGTACTACAGACAAAAATTCCAAGTGCCTTGAGTAAAATTTGCAAAGGAAATAATTTATTCTAAAGTTGAAGTTACATTTGTGGGATGATTGTATCACAAGAGCTCTCTCAAGTTTGTTTAAACTTCTCAAGGAGAACATCCACGAGGAGTTTTTTCAACATGTGTTTTATTTCTTTTCATATCTTTCGTTTCCCAAAGATGTATTCATGGTAAAACTTTGCTATTACCATTTATCATTTTCTAATGAGAAGATTTCTATCTTTAAAAGAAAAAGAAGAGACGACAGGAGATGGAGAAATGGTTCAACTGTAACCACTTGAATGCTGGTTGCTCTTCTGGCCGATCAAAGTTCATTCCAAGTTCCCACACCATGGAGCTCATACCTGCCTCTTATCCCAGATCTAGGGTGTTCATTACAACTCCCCTTCAGCCACACATGAAGCACACATTCATACTCATGCACATATGCATATACACAGACACACAAATACACATGCACACACACACACACACACACACACACAGAGAGAGAGAGAGAGAGAGAGAGAGAGAGAGAGAGAGAGAGAGAGAGAGAGAGAACCAGACATAAACATATTATTAAAAGCACACTAAATCTTTAAAAATACAGAAATAAATGCTGGCTTTAATATTAAGCTTGGGATAATTTTTTTAAAGAGCCATATGATTGCATAACAAATAGCTGTCTCTATATAAAAGTCTTAAAATTAATTATGAACTTGAATCTTAAAAAGGTATTTTAAGCTTATATAATTTACTTTTGAATGAAAAGTTGTGTTTGATATATTGTCTGGAACTGTATTTGTTTAGTTTTACAAACTAGATGCAAGTAATTAACATTTTCTAACCCTTTGAATTCTGGGTTTAATCATAGCTAGAACCTTCACAAAGTAATTTCCTACTTTTAGAAATCTTTCTTTTTGAGAGATATTAACACACATAGACATATATAGGTGTGCACATAAGTATGTATGGGTGTATATGTATACTATGACCTCTAAAGCAAGACTCACTAATGCATCCTTAAATTACTTCCAAGGCGATACCTTTGTGCAAGCTGTCTTCTTAGGATTTTTTTCTCCTACAATCAAAAAGTCATCCTAATTGCAGATATTGTTTTTACCTATTATCAAATATCCTGCTTCTTAGGATCTTTCTGAAAAGTTATTTATTGTATTTTACTTAATTGCATTAACTGTTTTATTATACAATATGTTAATTTAAAAAATTAAGCCCATGTATGAGAAGACAATTAAAAACAAAACTAGATAAAGTTGGCCTTCTATTGCAGTTTATAATGATTGTTCTCTAGTGACAAAAAATCAAAATGATGCAGATAAATTCATTCTGGCAAAAGAATTGAAAGAGTTTAAAGTGAAAAAGAAATTGTAAAAAGGAGAAAAAGCAATGGTGCATAAGAAAAGCAATTGTCTCCTGCTTTTCAGGACAATGGAATTTGGATTGACTCAGAGATTATGCTTTATCTGAGTTTGTGAAGTCAGAATATCTAAAAGTTCTTGAATTTCTTACTTTCACTTTGTTGAAGTTTGAAATGCAGGAAAAATACTTTGACAACAGAATGTCAGCAGCAGTCACCTGGGAGTTGCTTTTGTAAATCATAGTTCAAGAGCTGGTCCAGGAAAATCAAATTTGTGACACATACGCTCTGTGATTCTTGGTCACCTGGAGGTCCTGCCTCTGCTCCTTTTGTTTTTTTTTTTTTAATCTGTCACTTTTCCCTAGTATGATGATGAAATGCAAATCATAGCGAAATTTATAGCTTAGAAAAGCTTCCCTTGAAAAAAAGGCATGATAAAATAAGAGACACTATGGATAATGTTAGAAATTACCAAAGCAAAGCTGGAGTCTAACAACATTTAATCTGTGAAAATAAAAATGCTGTCATATTTTTAGTGATTTAAAATTAGAATTCATTTACCATGGATGCTAAAATATTTCTAGATGAAGTACTCTCTCTGTATCAAAACTATTTAGGTTTGGAGAGACTGGATTAGAATTTTTAAAATATGACTTTTTTAAAATATAAAAGTTTGGTTTTTTTCTACTTTGAAAGATAAAGTTGGCGTTGTAAGTAAGGATGACCTATAACTGATTTGTGTTTTTTATTTAATCTTACATTAAAAATAGTTAATTTTTGCTTAAGATTCTCACCTAATATATTAACAGTAAAGTTTTTAAAAAGCTCAAATGAATTCAAAGAATTACCTCTCCATTTTTGAATATTTAAATCATTTATAAATTTACTGTGATAATTCCATTTTAAATAGTTTAAACATTTCTATCAAGGATGAATTTTTGCTTCTCACGTCCTTCCTATTGATATTTTTCTTTAACACCAGTAACTTTCTTACTCCAAGCTTTGTTACCATGCACAAAACAGAAGTTTATTTTCTGATTGCATTGACAGTTTCCTCACCACACACACACACACACACACACACACACACACACACACACACACACACACACCCCTATAATGAGTTGAAAATGACATTCATGGACGCATAGCTGGTGCATAATGGCTTCTGTTGCCATGCCTGGCAACATGAGTTCAGTCTCTGGGACTCAAATGTTGGAGGTCAAGAACCACCTCCTTCTGCATGTTGTTCTCTGACCTCCACTATAGTATACACACCATACACACACACACACACACACACACACACACACACATACATACACAAAAATGTATAAATAATTTAAAACACATGTAAAGCATTGTATTTAAGTTAAGTGTATCATCTTCTCAATAATGACCTTTTTCTTTAATATTTTATATAGAGTATGTGTAGAATAATCATTGTTTTCAAATATTCATTTACAAGAAAGACATAAAATATCACACACACAAACACACCACACACACACACACATATTTCATACCCATACAGATAAAAGCAGCTTCAATTCTCTTCTTCCACTGAATAATAGTAAGAATTCTAATGAATATTTTTAAAAGTAACTCATCCCAAAGTGTTGTTTCTGAAAATATTTTCTTTTTATTTCATGGTTTAGACTACTAGGTTTGATATGTTCCAGATACTTATTTCTTTTGAAATATTTTTAAAGAAATTAAAATGTTATTGTAGATAAGTCATGTGACACACTCAATAAAAAAGACTGAAGGCCTTGATGCCTCCATAGCACCACATGTATTTGCTTAACCTGTTACCATCCATTGATTTTCTATGACTATCCATGTTTGCAAACATTATATAGGTACTTGACTAGTATAGCACCTGAGATTCCATTTGCTAATTGAATTCCATTTAATTTCTAATTAAAATTTCACCTCCACTGCATGACATACAGGAAAAAAATAGTCATGGAGACAATATACTCTGATATAACATAAGTTTTTATACTTTATTTTATGTCATATGGGTGTTTTGCGTGTGTATGTCAGAGTACCACAAGAATGCAGTACCCACAGAGGCCATAAAAACTGGAGTTACTCCTGATTCTGAACTGCTAAGTGATAGGAATCAAACCAGCATCTCTGCAGAAGTGGTCAGTGTACTTAACCACTGAACTATCTCTCCACTCTTTTACTTTTCCCCTATATTCTTTGTTTTACTGAAAATATTTCATGTAGTTTTTCACTAGTTATGTTTTTTTTCCCTCAACTTTTATCAAATGGTCTCTTTTACCCATTCAAATATATTTTTCATCCGAATCATTAGAATATAAAGAGCCATCTAGAAATACAGTAATAAAATAATATATAATAAGATAAATATACTTTTATTTGTAGACAGCAATTTTTAGAAGTACAAAAATGTCACATTCATACCTAAAACTTTAAGAAGTTTGGGTTGGAGTACAGCAACTGAATTTTTGTCCTGCTTTCAGTGTGATTCTATTATTGCCCATGTTTTGGAATCTCAAGATATTTTTATCCGGCATGATGAGGTTCACCGGTATCTACTTACTCAGTTTTTCATTAGCCTTTTAATTTGAGTTTTCTTTACCTGAATTACCAAATAAACAGAACACAGCATGTGATTTATGATTTCTATACATATTGATATCTATGTATCTATGTTTCTATGTACCTATAAGATTGTATATAATTTTATGATCAATACATAGCAAGAGAAAACCAGGTGTTTTACTGGCAATTTATAGATTGTATTAGTATTTAATACAAAGTTTGCTTTAGAATCAAGTGTCTTAGTTAATCATGGAGTTAGGCTGAATAGCATGTAGAATCTTCAGTGTTTATAAATATTTATAATGTGTACATCTGGCATTCATTGCTCATGCTAATATAGATGTATTAAAATAGAATACTAGAATCACAATGAATAAGTGGCAGGGAAATAGAAAACAACTTTGAAAGCCCCATCAAATCATTGCTAGAGTATAAGATTGGCTGGGAAATGACTGTAAATTATTCCTAGGTCAGATTATAGTTGGCTTTGTTTGGTGTGTTAAGATACATTAATCAAACGTATAATAAATAGGCAACTACAGAACAGTTGAAGGATGGTTAGCAATCACAAAGAGAGGTCCCTTATTTGAACAATCATGTATCTTAGTGGGTTTTACATAAGAAAAGATGAAATTCTTTCTATGGTATTCTATATTTGAAAAATATCTTTAAATTTCAAAACTCTTCTTCTTAATGGTTGCAAGTCCCCACTTCCTACTTCTGTGTACACATTTTTGTGTTTCTTTCCATAATCCTTCCACTTCTTTTAAATAAGTTACTTTTATAATAAAGACATAAGACAAAGAGAGCATAGATTTGAAACTAAGAAATAGATCTTTACAATAGTCAGTAGAAATAAAAGTCATTTAATAAACTAAGAAAGGTAAATTAAATACGAAAGAGCATAAATTATACTAAGAGTAACTTTTCTTTCTTTGTGAAAATATTATAATGTTCTTGCATCTTCATTTAAGAATTAGCTAAATTTTAGATGAATGTATAATAGTTTTCATTGTCCGGTCATAGCATGAAGGGATAATACCATGAATCTACTACTAGGAGCCAAGAAAATGAAGAGTAGTTAATTTCTTCTTTTTTATCCTTCTTTTTTTAATTCCTTTTCCTCTTCCTTCTTTTATTCTCCTCCTTCTTTTCTTTTTAAATACATGTGTCATTTTATTGTAAAGAGTTTTACAAAATGAAGATAGCCCAAAACAACATTTATGTTCAGAATTTGAGAAAGAAGAGGTATTGTAAGTTTTTTGGTTTGCCTGAGATTAGTGAGAAAGTATAAACAACTGATGTTTAAAAAGCTGATATCATCTAAACCTCAGAAGAATAAGGAGTGAGTATGTTTGTTTGTTGTTGGGGGAGGGGTCTCAGAAGACCCAGTCACTTTTCTGTAAAGCTTAATAGAGGCATTCTAAGTTTTCCCTAAGTTTTCAAGCCTGTTCTCACTTTTGTCCAAATAATTCTAATTTAATATCTTCTATTCTAAAATTATGTTGAATTTAATATTCCCAAGAGTAGATTGCAACTAGGGACCAAATACTGAGACAGTGGTTCCAAGGACTCTTCCCAAATTGACCTTGATCATACTTCCCAAGGACTTAATTTAAGGCCACTGGTTGCATTAGATTTTTGGTCCAGACTTTCTGGACCTGGACTAGAAGTTTGAGCAGCAGTCTGGCAGTCTAGCAGTCTGGCAGAAATACTCTCAGTCACACAGAAACACACAGAGGCTTGTATTATTTTTACACTGATTGACCTAGGGCCCAGGGATATAACTTTAGCTCTTTAGTCTTAAACTAACCCATCTCTCTTATCCTATTCAGCCATGCAGCTCAGTACCTTGTCTCAGAGCAGCATTTCAACTTCTTTCCTCTGTGTCATCACCTGGCATGTCCATTGTCTCTCTGGTAGCTGTGGCTGGCATCTGTGTGGCCTGACTGCTCTGTACTACAATTTTCCCAGTCTAGGAGCTCCACTCACACTTCCGGTCTGCCCTCAGCTAATCAGCGTTTTTATTAAACTAGTAGGTGGGACAAATATTTACAACATACCATAATCCCACTGCAGCCAAGTTCACCCCTACTTTGTACTTCCCAGCTCAATTAAGCTGACAGTCCCAAATATAAATTTACTCCATGTCAATACATTTGAAATATTATGGATCCTGTGAATTGTTTGGGATTCCTGTGTTTTTATGTCCCTGGTGTGTTGGGTGGTGATTTGCTACATTATAACTTGTTTTGTAACTACAATAGAAAATCATCTGGCCTCCTGAGTGTCATAAAGACAGTAAAGTTACATAAATGAATGTATAAAAAATCCTATCTGTGGAATAAAATTCATTGATAGAAATACTTTATCTAAAGCAGAAAACGCTTACTATATGTACAACAATATAATATATTTGAATGATGAATCTGTTTTAATGGCAGCAAAGACAGAGGGTATTATGAGTGTATATTCATTGTGTATACCTTCATCAAGCATAGGATGACTGAGTGGCTTTCTGGTGCCAAGCTGTTTCTTTCTGAATCAAGTTGCATGCTCCTCGTTATTCTCTACTTCTTACCATGAGCATTATCAAGGAAGAATTCATGATTGAGTGATTTAAAGTCAGGAGGATTGTACATCATAGAATCCCTGAAACTGATGTACTAAAGCAGCCAAAATAATAACCAAGCCTTAGGATGCAGCAGACAAATGGAGCTACTAACTCAAATGTTTAAAAATGGTGATATTCATAAGCCTATGAAGAAGAGGACTGAATGCAATTAGTACTTCATTCTTCTGGTCTTATTTCCCCTCCTCACAAATGAATTTATAAACCATAGATTGAACTGTCAGTTGGTGTCAAAAAGGTACTTAACTAACTCTGTGAGAACTAGAAATTGACTTTATGTTAGATAAAACGTGAATCTATTTAAAAATGTTAGCTCAATCACCAAAAGAAATTTCAGACTCTTGGTTCTTTTAAACACAATAAATAATTTTAGATTTAAAATAATTGTATATGATTTTAATGTGACTAATCTTAAAATAAGAATACATATACTGTATCTTAATCAATAAATATACAGAATTTTGGTTATTGTATTCATTTTTGGGGGTTGAAGAGCAATGCCTATGTGTGTCCATATGTGAGTTGAAGGGAGAACAATGTACCTATGTGTGTTCATATGTTTATACCCATATGCATACAAAGAAAAGATGAAAATGTTGGATGTCTTTCTGTTTTCCTCTGAGCTTCTCTCTTACTGAACCTTGAGCTTCCTGTGTTTTGGCTAGGTTGGCTGGGCATTCCTTACAATCCTTCCCATTGGATACACCTGATACAGATTCCTGAAGCCATGCTGGCTTTCACATAGAAGCTGGGCAGCAAGTGCTCCCCTGGAGTCTTCTGTCTTGTTTTTGTGCCTTCTAAATGAAAACTCACCACATTATTGGAGCATAAGTTTTATAAGATATGATATTCTCATACAGCATTAAAATAGTTAGACAGTTATAAAGTATGGGGACAATTTAGGTCATTACACATTTTGGAGACAGAAATATAAAACTACATAGAAACAGTTTAACTCCATACTTAGACTCAGTGAAATTTTCTTGATGGTTATATATTGCATGATAAATTTTGTTTTGGGATAAATGAGTAAAATGTATTATATCAGAATGAAGATGATGTCACATAGCATCCTTCAGTGGGACAATAGCTACTTACTGGTTCCAAGTAAGTTCTTTATATAGCGTCGGATTGTTCAGTAACTGTTGTTGTTTCTCCTATCTGTCATGTCCTATCAGAGGCAGTAAGATAGTTAGAGAATTTCTGTCATGTATCATATACTGTTCATGGTGTTTTCTACATATCTACTGTTTAATATGTTCAAAATTCCATGCCATTTTGCTCTCACTTTGAAGAAGAGGAAAGCATCTGAATTTAAACAACTCAGAGATTATATGTACATAGTAGATAATATTGTCAAACACAGCGAATAGTCAGTCTGACTCTTCCACTATACCCATTATTATTGCTCTATCACTAATCTGAGGGAAGTACATAACCAATTTCATGGCAGCTTTAGGACATGGTGGGAGAAACCACTAGGTGAGCTAGTAACTGCGGTGTAATTGTTGCAATCCACTCAGATGTAATAGAGATGCAGTACAATTACAAACAGTGTTGTCAATTCTGCTGGATTGGAGTCAAGGAAAATTGTAAAGCTTTTATAAAGAATGGAGTTTCATCAGGTACACATACAATGTGTCAAACCAACAGAATTTACCAACAGAATTTTGCATTGACAGAAGAAACAGCACAGGTTATTTGACTACAGAGAGGAGAAAAGTGATAGTACTTGTGAGGAGAGAGAGAGAGAGAGAGAGAGAGAGAGAGAGAGAGAGAGAGAGAGAGAGAGAGAGAGAGACTTTGAGCCAGAATAAAGCCTTGGGTGTTAACAGAGGTGTGGACTGTTAAGTGCTCAGGACTCCAGGATAATTTTCATCATGTTCTTGGTAATAGATGATGAATGACATTCTTTTTGGTTATCTTATTTGACAGTTTCTCAGACTGGAGTGCATTAGAATTGTAACATGTCAGTCTTGAATTCAGAATGCATTGGTAGTGGTACAGGTCTATAAAACATCTTTGGAATGAAAATAGTAGATCGATATTAAGAACTGATTCTGAAAATCTATTTGAAAAATGAATAAATTTAAAGGGTACAAATTAAATGAACTTAAACATGTGATATACAGTCACATCACGGGTAGTCTTATAATACAATATTTTGTAAAAATACTCTTATTTGCCTATGGGCATGCGCACACACACACACACACACACACACACACACATCTAGCCACAAATACACACATACCTGCCTCTGTAACATTTAACAAAAAGAAGTAACTTCTTAAATGTTTCAATACTTGAAATTGTACATTGTTGCTATACTGAGAATAAATCTTAAGACATAGTAACAGATAAGCAGGGGATGTACTCACTCATTAGTGGACTTTAAAAGAAAGTAAAGAACACCCAAGCTGCAAACCACAACCGCTGAGCAGCTTGGGACCTGAGGGACATCCAGGAATTCTCCTAGGAAGAGAAAATAGAGAGGATATCCTTAGATAAATGGGAACATAAGAGGTGGCAACCAAGAAGAGATGGGAATAAATCACAAGACAAGGACATGATTAAGTGAGAGAAACAACAAGGAGGGAGAGAAAAAAATGAGATGGAGAAGTTAATAGAGGAAGCAAATATGGGGTTAGAAAACGCCCAGGTCCTAGGGAAACCTCCAAGAACTCACAGGATGTCCCTGCCTAGGTCTCCAACCAATAGCGAAGGTGTTGCCTAAACAGGACTTAACCTATAGTCAAACGAATAACCACCCTAAGTGCCATCACAGAATTTTCATCCAACAATGAATAGAGTTAGAGGCAGGGATACATGGCTGAGCACTGGGCTGAGTCCCTGGTCCAGTTTATAGCAGAGGAGGAGACTCTATATGAGCAAGGGGATAGGGACTATGATGAAAATTCTCTCAGTCATGGCTGGCTGGAGCTCTGGGGAGCCTACTGAATCAAGAACAGCTACCTGGGAACCATCTGGAAAAGGAACTAACCCCTCCAAGAATAGGCAACTCTACACTGGGATGGGCAATATGTGGAGACTCAAGGGGAGGGTTCAAACTGTGTTTCTGTGCATGGACTAGCACTTTGGAGCCCATTCCTTCCAGAGGAACACCTAACCCAGTCTTGATATTAGAATGAGGAAATCAGACTTGCCTAGAGTGGATGCTGAGTTAATCCACCTTGGGACCTCCTGCCCTTTCTGGGGAGGGGCTGGGGGGTGAGGAAAAGGAAGGCTGAAGAGTTGGAACAAGGCGATACATGGATATACAATGAGACTTTATTCTATAAAAATAAAATATAAGAAAAAAATTCAACAGAACAGATTCATATAGATAGCCACAGGAATTCTGAAATTATCATGAAATAAACAAATGTCAGTAAATGAAACAGTGAGTATTTTATTCGACTGGGTGTAGAAGCTAAAAGTTAAAACTTTTCCTGAAATATTAATATTAAATTATAGTTGCATTTTTTTTACAAAAATCTTAAAACAGAGACATTAATTGTTCATAAAGAGTAAATTAGAAAATGAATGATGGCGTGTACACTATCCAAATGCTGTGGTTTTCTACATTGCACGTGCTCACCAACTTGCACTTTTCAATATTATATTATTTGAAAGATAAGGAAATGGCAAATATAACATTTATAGAAATTATGATCCTCAATGAAAACATAAATATATACTTTTAACAATGTTTATGCAGGAGATGTGTGATTGTTTAACCTGAACATATGCAGGGAGTATTCCATGGGTAATGTGTCAAAATTTAAAGATCAAGGCCCTTCTCAAGGTTCTAATTAGCTGTTTTATATTTGGCCTATTTTCTTCTTTATCTCTTGAGTATGAATAATAACTTAAACTAGATATATTTGGAATGAAATAAAAGTATATTTAGACTTTTTACTATTGAATTTTTATTTAACATTGAAGATGATTTGTTTTATATATATAAAATGTTCTTTATACTATATCCTTAGAAACTACACATCTACCTGCATTGTTATCCTGGAAGAACATCATAAACATTCTTCAATAAATATAATGAAAAGGAAAGGTGACTCTTTAAATTTTTCATAAGTTTTTTTTTTATTATTCTTCCAATCATTTGAGATTTAGTATCATGATACTGGTCACTGATTCCTACATAAATTTATTGTAAGGACCTACCACCCATTTCAAAATCCATTTATATATTTTTAAACATAGCCCAGATTGAGCACAATGCTTAATAAAAGTTATTATTAATAATATTAAAAGTCAGAAATTAAAGCAATGGAGAGTCAATCATCTGTAATTTATAACATGAAGTGGGATTCTCATGCAATCATTCAGCTAATTAGCCAGTGTTCTATTAAGGAAGAATCTGAGTGTTATTTACATTTTTAAAGAAAATATAATTGACAAAAAAGTCTATCTGTACAAATGGGGGTACTGGATACAGTATTGAATAGTGAAGCATTTTTCTAGCATGTAGGGGCCCCCTCCTCATCAAGGTTTGTTCTCTACAACTGTCTACACATAGAAAAGGAACATTAACATTATTTGGCATTTATGTAATTCTACAGAATTTCTATATAGATGTTTTGGAAAATGTTGCTTTATTTGTGTGTGTATGTTATAATTGGTGTAGTGTTTATTTTGCTTTGATTTTAGAAATGGCAGGGTTGTTAAGCTTGTCCCTCTCAATCCAGGTATATTATTTTATGCAGGACATGTATCTATTAAGAAACTTATTACACCATTCCCTCCATTATTTCCTAGATCCAACTCTTCCATATCCCCCTTACCCACTCTCACATTTATTAGGTCTTTTTTATTATTGCAGAGAGGGGGGGGGTAGGGGAGAGACAGGCAGGCAGGCAGACAGTGGTATATATGTGTAGGTGGGTGAGTGTGTAATTAACTAACAAGATTTTGTTTTGTGTTGGCCAATTGGTCTAGAGCAAAAGGCCTGCCATTGATTATAATTAATATACTCAGTTTGAATCTACTAAAGAAAACTGATTTTCTTTCCCCCAGCTGTTGTCAATTGCAAAAATACTTCTTGGCTATGGGTAGACATTTGTGTTCACTTCCTCTTGTATGTTCTGGGATTTTTGTCTTTTTAAGTTTATTTAGGTTTTGTATATACTGTCCCAGGCTTTGTGAGTTCATATTTATATCAACCATGTTGTGTCTGGAAAACATTATCTCTTTGGAATCATTTACCACTACTGGCTCCTACAACCTTTTGGTTTCCTGTTTTATGCAGATCATGGATTTGCAGGGAGGGGCATGATAGAGACTTTCCCTTTAAGGGTGGGTGCATCAAATTGTGTCATTCTCAGTAATTATCTACTAAAGAACATCTTTTTCCTTATGAGGTTTGAGCAATGCTATGCTTAAATGTGCAGTAATCTGTCATTAGGAATCATTTTATTGCTATGTTGATGTAGAAAAAATAGCACTGGGGCTATGTTCTATCTAGTCTTAGGTCCTTGATCTTATTAACAGTGTCAAGTATGGGCTTCATTTCATGGAGCTAGCCTTAAATTTAATAAAAAGTGACTGGTTGCTCTGATAACATTGTGCCACTATTATACCAGTGGGTGTTTTTTGAAGGTAAGCTCCTAGATTTCAGTGTTCCTTGCTGGGTGAGTTTTGTTTTTCTCTTGTATGTATTGAACTCTCCAGCACTTTCAGTAGTAGTCAGAGGGAAGAAGGTACTAGTATAGGTGAATCTTATCACTGTTCACCAACTTGATTTCTCAGTGTTCAGTGACATTAGTATGTAGTATATTCAGCAATAAGATCTTATGGTCAAACCATAACCTCTGAAAATTTTGATTGAAATAAACATTTAATTAAAGAATAAAAACTAATACCTACATGTAATAGTAGATGTTAGTTTCTTAAAGAAAGTATTTGTTTCCATTTTTCTTGACCATATAAAAACTTACCATCACACCCCTGACACCATAATATAGAAAGAGAGGAAAACAGGTTCACTCTAAAATTTTGTGAACAGACAAACAGAATGTACATTTTATTAGAGTGAAAGTATATTATATAGCAGCTGTTATAATGGAATCACCGCAGACCTGAGGATGCTGAAGTAGAGAGCAGAATAAGATTGTAATGTGAATTGTGACTTGATAGGCAGTGATCAAATGGCAAGGTCTTTTGAGCGAGACACACACCTGGTGGCAAAGCAAATGGTACCTCAGCAGTCTGTTGAAACATGCCAAAACAATCATCAAAGTTTCCATATTTCAAGAAATTTCATGGAATACTGTTTTTTTTTTTTTCTGAAAACAGGAATGTCTGGCATGATTTTACAGATTCAAATATAAAGGCTATAAGCAGATCTGTTTTCAAGGCTGCTTGCTACTTCTATAAATATTTACCCAAATGTCCTATGTACTGAAGCAGTTCTGGGCATTTCAAAAACGACTGCATGGGCATGGAACAATCAATATTTTAGAACCCTTTTTGAGTTATGATACAATTACAGACTCACATTTAAGTCAGACACAAAGAAGTGTCTCAATCCATTAGAATCTAATCAAGAACTTTGAATAATTAGCTTATTATAATGTGCTTATTAATAACGTCCTTACATTCAATGCATAGAAAACTAAGACAAGATATTCTATAATATCATGTAACAAACCTTCATAAATTTTTCAAATACTAAGAAATAACCTAAGGTATTTTATGTATAATGCAGATTTACCTGTCTGTAAATATAAATTTAGTAAAACTAGGTGATATTTTAAATAAGAGCAAAAATTAAGTATTTATTTACTTATTTATCTTATGTTTATGCATATCTGTCTATGTATGTGTCCTATTATTTATGAAAGTGCCTGTTGAGGACAGAAGAGGACATCAGATTCACTTGATCTCTAAAGGGTTTGGGAGCCACCTGGTGTGGGTGCTGGAACCTGAATCTACTCTTCTATAAGAGCAGCAAGTGTTTTTAACTACTGAGCTTTCTCTCCAACCCTAGATAAATATCTACACATTCTTTTGCTTTTAGAATAAAGAAATTAACAACGTAGAGGGTTTGCGAGTACAGATGTGATCTGAGGTATCACTGCAGCTCATTGTTTTCTACAAATGGTTTCAGAAGTTCTATGGCTGCTGGCTAGATATCCATTTTACTAAACTTTGAGTGTTTTCAGTGAAACCAATTGACATGGGAGGTTTGGGATTCTTAAAAAACATTAGGGACATACTGATGATTCTATGATTAATTATTTAAGCTCTTACAAGGTCAAATTATATGTAGCCATGCAATAGCCATTACAAATGTGAATGTTAAAGTAAAAATAAACAGGATGAGTCTTCTGTGGAGTTTATTTTTGAGCAGATGCCTTGAATTTAAAACTAGATATAAAATAATCAATTTTTTTGAAAGTGTGATTGATATTCTAGGAGATATGCTACACCCATTTACAAGATAGAAAACAATGCACATTGAATATTGAAAAAAATTTAGAGAGGCTAAAATAGGTATCTATAGGAGGGAGGCATGTACTTCATCTTGAATATATATAGTGTGGTTTTATAGTAAGTGGTCAGTGTCAGAATTTGAAATTTATTTGTAACTGAAATTAAAAAAAAAAACAAAATTTTTGTATTCCAATTATGTGAAACTTTTGTTGCTGACATCAATTTGAATTTAATGTCTATTTTCTCTTAGAATTAGTTACTTACTTCATATGATACTAAGATGATAGAGTCATACTAACAGAGCAGAACATTATTTGTGTCTAAATACATATAAATTTGACATTTTTAGTCTTGAATTAGCTTCTTGGGAATTTGGATAAATTATGACACTTTTTCTTGTGTTATTAAGAAGTAGACCCAGTCACACCCATGCCTGATACATTATCATTATTAATGAGAGGTACATAATGAGAGGTAAATTAAATGCAGTAAGGGGGATAGAATAATTAATGATTCATGAAAGCCACATATTCTCTATTTTTCTCAAGATTAGAGAACTAATCATCATTATTATGATATTTATGAGATTCTGATTCTATATGTTCCCTAGTTTATTGACTTTCAAATTCAACTCTATATTCAACCCCACAAATGATGGAAGGCAAAACAGCATGTGAGTCTCTCTCTTTTACATCCAAATAAAGGAAATGCTCACAGTCTACTCGACAAACCTCAGATACTTCCTTGTGCTATTGCTAGTCATGATGAAAGGCTCTCCACTGCACTGGCCTTCCTTCTCAGCCCTCAGTCTCTTTGTGCATGGATGTCTTAACATGGGGTCAGGATAATTCAGGATGCTAAGGTGATGGTAATCATCTGTTTTTACAAATAAAGCTTAGTATGCTCACAATGTGAACATGTCATAAAAGACTAATAAACTACACACTATTATATACGCAAAAAAATTCTGAAACTTGCACCACTGTCCTCCCAATGAGAACCTCAATTCTCAAAATCACATCTACATATTTTTCCAAAAGACTATTTTTTTTCTAAACAAAAGGTGATGTGGTATGAAATATGAACATTTTCATTGTCATATAAATACGCCTATAACAAGTTTGTTATAAATACACATGAATGTTTATGACTTCTAGTAATAGGTATTGATTGTAACCTAAAATATCTATGGCTATGATAAAGCATATTTTACTAAGCAGAGGTTTATTAAAATACTGTGCTCCATATTAACTACTACATGAATAATAAAAGGTGTGTACAATAGAAGATACTTACATTTAGAACACGAAAATAGATGATCCAACTATATTGTAATAAAAAATGGATTTCATCTTTGTTTTTGGGGGTGTATATGAGTCACAGAGGCCAAACTGGGCCATATTTAATTCTCAATGTCTTGTAATATAGTTTTCTTCTGTAATATTTTCATAGCACTGGCTTCTTCTTCTGGGACTTGGCTGTTGTCTCTTGGCTCTCTGTAGACAGATTTCTTAATTTCTCATCTTCCTTACTTTATCCCATTAAATATACTTTTCCTGTAGCCTTATTCCATCAGTTTATGGCCCCATCTCCTTCTAAGTGGCTGGGCTGGAATCTCTGAAGCCCAGCTTAAATCTTTTCATTGTCTCACATTCCAGCTTCAATGGTAGAAAAATCTTAACTGTTTTGATTTTCGAAATATATACTTTAAAATCCATAAATTTTATCATCTTATTTTTACACTCCTGGATAGTTGTAAAATTTAGCCTTATCTCTCTTCAGTGGTCTCAGAATAGTTATAATCTGCATATAATAAAAACTGATGCTGGTAAAAATACTAAGTCAGGGAGTGAGAGCTCTGGTTCTGTGAATAGAATGATTGCTATTGAAGAGAGAGGACTGAGTCCTCATTCCCAGAATCCACACAGAGCTGGATGCAGGCACACACATCTATAAACATAGTTCTCCTATGTTAAGGTGAGAGGGGAAAACAGGAGAATACCCAGAGATTCATGGGGTTAAAAGTAAAGATACACACACACACACACACACACACACACACACACACACACACACAAAATGTGGCATAGGAGATGGCAAGACAAAACTTTTGAGATATTCTCTGACCTCTGCAACAGTGCCTTGTCATATGTACTTGTTAATTCACAAGAATACACACACAGGCATACACAGGCATGCTAATGTTTTTACCAATTATGTCAACTTAATGTAACTCCCTTCAAAAATTATTTTCAAGGGATCTTCTACTGTATCACTGAGTAATGGCCAAAGTTGTCAGAATCACCAACTGGGCACAGCCTGTTCTGCCCTTCTCTACTATGACACTGTCTTTTCTCTAGCCTTAAAGTTCTTTCCTACTTACCCTCCATCTTGACCTTGTAGGAGCCTGTTCTTTTGTGTCTGAGCTTCAGTATTATTCTTCCCTCTCCCTGCAAATGCATCCCCCACTGTCCTGCAGCCACGAGATTCCCCTCCCCCCACATCTTTCATTATGGTTCCTCTTGAATGCCAGGCTCTCAGTGGGTATGTGCTGATCACTGTTATCCAAGCTGCCCTTCCCTCCCAGCATAGTCTCTATCACTAACTGCTATTGATTCATTAACACATCATTCCCTAATATTCCCTTTTTTTTTGTTGATGTCATGACTTATTCCAAAGGTGTAGAAGAAAGTGAGAGCTCAATATATATTTATTAAATAATGAACTAGTTAAATAATATATATAGAAAAAAGTTTCTCCCCCTGATGAATTTTTAAGAATATGTGAAGAGTATTACTTACTGTCTATTGCTAATATCTTTCTTGTAAGCATGGGATGATAGAGCACAGGAAAACACGTTCTAACATCAATTTCGAAAACACTGACTGGGACTTTGCAGTTACTTTGCTTAATACTGCCAAGAGTATTTTTAAATTATCTAATACACCTAGGTCAATTCTGGAAATGATGTTAAATTTTTCACAAGGCAAAGTTTTCAGAATCAAATAAGTCATAACTAAGAGCAATGGAACTGTGAGTTGAAAACAGCACATTATTTGACATGCTTAGCAACTATCCACATGTTTAGTCACAATATAAACTACACACTCAGCCAACTTCTTTAAACCACACAAATTATCCAAGATTAGGTATACAGTGATTTCGACAGTGAAACAATAGCAATTATCCAATGGTGCTTAGAGATCCATGACTAAACACTGGCCTGAGCTTCTGGTCCAGAAGAAAAGAGGGAGACAAGATTACATGAGCAAAAGGATCAGGATTATAATGGGGAGACTCATAGAGTAGGCTATTCCATGCTTTTGGGAGCTCGTAGATTCTTAAATGACAGCTAATGAACCTTCATGGAATGGATTTGGATGCCCTGAATGTAGATGACTGTCGAAAGGCCTGGGCAGTTTCTGGAGCTTCTTGCAATTGGACCAGAGTCTAGCTCGGGTGCAGAAACTGGGTCCTTGAAGCCCATGCCTAGCTGGAAAACACCTTTCTCAGCCTTGATACTTGAGTGGGATACTTTTGGTCTTACCTCAACATAATATGTCAGACTGAATTGACTCACCTTGGGATTCCTTCCCTTCTCCGGGGAGTGAACTAGAGTGGGGAGGGGGAAACGCTGGGAGAGGACTGGGAAAAGGGGATGAGAGGGAGTGGTAGAGGGTATGGGAAATTCTTTTTTTTTTTTTTTTTTGTTATTCTTACGAACAAAGAAGTCACACTTTCTATCCTTGTATATCCTTATTCAAGGTCCCTTCTTCCTCCCACCACATCAGGTCATTCTTTCTTCTCCACAACTCCCCATCCCCTCCCTGGGCAGGCAGCAGGCAGTCCCATGGTCCCACTGTCCCAATATTGGGAATTTCGTTTTTATAAAAATAAAAAATGTTAAGAAAAAGAAAATGTTTGCTTAATTTATCCACACATCATTGTTATAAGCTTGATGTCCTCAGTAGCTACAGAATAGTTAATTACCTTTTCAGGTTCTGTTTATTGCTAAAAAACAAAGAGAGCTCTTAAAATGTTTCATCATAATGTGTTTTACAATTTTATTTCAGTTCTTTTTTATTTTTATTTTTATAAAATAAAGTCTCATTTTTTTTTTTTTTATCCACGTAACCCCTTGATTCAACACCCTTCCCCCTCCAGGCCCCTCCAGGTCAATCTTCAGCCTCCCTCTTCCCCAGCTCCCAGCCCCTCCCCAGAAAGGGCAGGAGGTACCAACGTGGATTAGCTCAGCATCCACTCCAGGTAAATCTGCTAGGTGTTCCTCTGGAAGGAATGGGCTCCAAGGTGCTAGTCCATGCACAGAAACAAAGTCTGAACCCTCCACTTGAGGCTCCACATATTGCCCATGTCACATGTCAGAGGACACTTACCTATTCTTGGAGGGCTTAGTTCCTTTTCCAGGTGGTTCCCTGGTAGCTGTTATTGATTCAGTGAACTCCCCAGAGCTCCAACCAGCCATGACTGAGAGAATTTTCCTCATAGCCCCTAACCCCTTGTTCATATAGAGTCTTCTGCCCTGCTATTAACTAGACCAGGGACTCAGCCCAGTGCTCAGCCTTGTATCCCTGCCTCTAACTCTATTTATTGTTGGATGAAAATTCTGTGATGGCACTTAGGGTGGTTATTCATTTGATTATAGGGTAAGTCCTGTTTAGGCAACACCTTCGCTATTGATTGGAGACCTAAGCAGGGACATCCTGTGAGTTCTTGGAGGTTTCCCTAGGACCAGGTCTTTTTCTAACCTCATGTTTGCTTCCTCTATTAAGTTCTCCTTCTCTCTTTTTTTTTTCTGTCCTTCCTTGTTGTTTCTCTCACTTAATCACCTCCTTCTCTTGTGATTTGTTCCCAGTTCCTCTTGGTTGCCACCTCTTATGTTCCTAATTACCTAAGGATATCTTCTCTATTTTCTCTTCATTTGATTATAGGGTAAGTCTTGCTTAGTCAACACCTTCGCTATTGGTTGGAGACCTAAGCAGGGACATCCTACTTTCAATTTGAAATTTAATTACAATTAATAAAATTGCATTTTGAAAAGTAAAGCAATCTTACAAACAGAGGAAAGCAAAGAACAAGTGTGGCTGTGATCATCTACTTACAGCAAGAGCTAAGTACAATTTTAATTAGTTTATATTTGTACTATGATCTATATAGAATATAAATGGGAATCTTCCAATAGAAAAATTCATTGAATTATGAAATTATATTAAATCATGTTTAAATATTGGGAAAATTTTGTGGTTGCAAAAATCATTAACTATGTTTGGGGTCTGTTTCAAATGGCAATTATTAATCACCTACTGTGCCCTTATGTGATTGAGGTGTATATTAAATAATGGAAAATTAGTGCATGGCTTGAGCACCAGACTAGAGGTGTTTCTTTAAAAAAATATAAAGTCCACAGTAATGTATGCACTGTTCCAAGGTGTGGCTAGTGTTCTTATAAGTATTTCAACTTTAATATTTTATGAATATTTCATTTCTTGAGACTAAAATGTAATCTGATACTTAAAGCAAAGTGTTCACAGTTTAGAAAACATGTAAAATACTTTTTTGCTAATAACACATGCTTATTAGTTAGCATGTAGTGAATGTTCACTTTGTATTGTTTTATTTAATCTTCTCAAGGGTACATTACTATTTAACAGTCTTAATAAGCAATGTATGCTAGCACAAATGAGAGAGGAAAAACACTTTCAAGATAGATCTTAGATTGCACCATTACTACAATCAGCTTTGATTTTCAGAGTGGCTTTGTCCACAGAAAAATAAAGAGCTGGGGATTTGACTCTGAAGTTAAGAACATGTGTAGCTTTTTAGAGGACTAGATTTGGTTCTTAACACTCACCTATAAGGCTCAATCCATTTGTAAGTGTAGTTTGCAGAAACCCAGCTCTGCTGACCTCCAAAAGTACTTGCACTCATGTGTTCATACACCATGCAGGTATGTACACATAATTAAAAATAATACAAAAATTAAATAAATAGAATGATCAATATATAAAGGGCAGGTTTTAGAAAACCTCCCAAATAACAATAATTTAAAAAACAAAGCAAATTTATAACTAATTTTCAGTTACATTTTGTCAGTGTTAAGATGTTTAAAGACATCTCATATACTTGTGTGCTAAGGACTGCATTTCCTTGAGGGAGTAAAATATGGTTTTCATGGTGTCTTTTATGAGATTGCCTGACTCATCTTGGAGAACACTGAGCAGATTCATGCATTCTGCAGTGTGTGTTGAATGTTGGGAATCAAGTCCACAGTGGTAGTAGAGGTAATTACAGCCGTCAGTTCCTTCAACATGACAAAACAACGTTGTTTCCATGTTACAAGAAACAGACTGTAAGAATCCGAAGGCGAAGAAATAACAGTTCACGGGCTCAAGAGCTTAGCGATTAACTGGTAAACTAACTTGGCCTTTCAGAGCACGGCGTTTACAATGTGGGGGAAAGAAGACAGAGCATTTATAAATGTAAAGCATAAATAAGCAACAAGAATCTTATCAAGAAGAATCCAATGGCTAGGAACGTTCACAGACGAGAGTGAGGCTGTGTCTAAGAAAACAAGTTCTTTCATGTGGGTTTGTTTCTGTGCGAGCACTTCCTGTGTAAGTGGGTGTTCCTAACATCTGGTTTATTTGGATGTTAGAGATTCAGCATTTCCTTGTGCCAAACAAGAGGGAAAAAAAAGAGATGAAATTGGTAAAGGTTAAAATACATTATAAAATGAGGAGCAAGTAACTGGCCTCCAATAAGTTGTTTATTTTTAAAGCAATTTGTTTAGCGTATTTTGCTGCTTCTTTCATTATGTATGTGGAGGGCAATTTGGTATGCTTTGGGCAAGATGAAGCCTAAGCTCCAGGCTCAGATATCTGGGAAACAGGCAGAAAAACTCATCCATTATTTTTGGATTTTGTTCAACTCTGAGGTAAGACTTCAAGACCTGGATTGCTAGTCTGCATTTTTTTTCTCTTTCTCTTAGTTTAAAAAAAAAATGCAATTGCTTCTCTCATGGAGGTAAAAGGGAATGCTATTATTGGTAAATTAATTGCAAATTATTGAAATAAATCAGTCTGTAAATCTAAAACAAGATGATTCTGATGTATGGCAAAGAATGTCTTCTTTTCATAGCTCAGCAGAGCCTGAGCATGCTGAATACGTCTGCACACATTTCTGTTTGCAAGCATTTCTGTCCTTTTCTCCCCATATTGACTCATGTCTACTCCACAGTTCTTTTCCTGCACAAATTGTAACCAAGGCAGCCAGATGGTTCAGGACAGAAAGCAGGACACCTCTCCTTTCTTGGACAGGTTTCAAAATTGACACAGCACCAATTCCCACACATTGTGGATGGTGTGGCAGAAGCAGGTCTGTGTCTAACCTTTAAAGTATAGATTCCAAAGCTGAGGGGACAATAAACTTTCATAGACACACTAGTTTGCAGATATACAACAGTAAAATCATGAGGAAATTAAGGATTGAAAAACAAAACAGGATATGAAGGTAGAGAAAACCCATTACTAGTTTAGGCTATAGACAAATTCCTGTGTGATATTTTGTTCAAAAAAGTTAAGACTAAAATGACATTTTCAAAGCAATGGTCAGATGGTTCATTATGCAGCTTTCAAATGATTGATTAAAAACAAATTCTATTTAACTCCCGTTAACTGGGCTGCCTTCCTCACCTTTCACTGTTGCCTTCAACACCTGTAGTGGTGTTATATCCCAAAACCAGATCCACTGAAAAAATGTTTAGAAAGGAAGAGGAGTAAGAAGCATTGATTGTCACGCTCTTGGGGGTGTTTTCCTGATTTCTTTTGTGTTCTGAGACACATACTTAAGTCCATAGCTATCTCAGTAAGCAGAATGTTCCATACAGATGATTGTAGTAAAGGATAATCTGGGGGGAATAAAAACAGGGCCAAGAACCAAGCCACAGAGTTGCAACCCTCTGGGGCTCATAATGTACTTATATTGATTTCACAAGTATCCTGCAGGTACTAATTCCAGGAATTTGTCTTTGCATGTCTCTGGAGATATGAAAATAAATAAAAGAACAAATTAGCCTTTGTGCTGAATGAGATAGACAATCAACAATATGAATAATATATATGATGTTTAGTTGGTAACATTGGCTAAAGCTAGAAGAAACTTAAATAAAGCCAAAGAGAATGATAAGGAGAGTTGATAGGTAAGGTTGCAGCTTTCAGGAGGTTTGGAAGAGAAGCCAGCTCAGTCTCTTGTGTTTTCCACGCTGTGGACTGCAGCCATTTGATTGATTAGATTATTTGCACACTATTTAGACATACATCAAAAGTTCAGTATGTATCACCAATTGCAAATATCCACATACTTAACCAACATACAACTATGTACCAATTGAAAAGGTCAAGAAATATAAATAGATTACTTGGTGTTTTCCAGCTAGTTAGTAGAGAAGACAGAGAAGACAACTATTAAGCTTAACTCTAGAATCTACACAAATATTTTGACCTGTTTCCCAAAAAAATATAAAAATAAAAAAGAACATTACCATAGATGCTACTATGTTACTGTAAGTCATTTTTAATGAATGTATAATTGTTAGTTATGTGGACTCATTGCTCACATCTCAATTAAATTACAACTATACATAGATAGTGTTTCTTTTTTGTTGTTAAGCCAAGGTGGATTAAAAAAAATAGCAGTATTCATTTATAGTTTGAAAGTGTCAAGAACTTTCCAGCTTCTCCAACAGGAGAAATACTTTTGTTGCCAAAACTGTTAAAGTTAATTTTTTTAAGAAGACAAAAATTAATTTATAAGATACTTCTTACTTGGGGCTGGAGAGACGGCTCAGCGGTTAAGAGCACTGTCTGCTCTTCCAGAGGACCCAGGTTCGATTCCCAGCACCCACATGGCAGCTAACAACTGTCTGTAGTTCCAGTTCCAGGCAAACACCAAGAAGGCAAATAAATAAATAAAGTTTTTTTTTTTTTAAAAGATACTTCTTACTATGTCATTTTTTTACATCCATAATAAATAATGTTAATATTTTATAGGTCTTCAGCACTCTTGCTTAAGACAAACATAATTTTCTTTACAGCAAATATTTCCTACCCTTTGCCTCTCCTTTTTAGCACAAGCCATTAACATCCCAAGCAGCTCCATTTCAGATCAAGTGCCCTGTTTGAAACAGTTATATTTGAAAGGGGTAAAAATCTAGTAGACCATTAGAAATGGAAAACCTAAATGTATTTTTTCTTATGTTTTAGCTTAAAATTTTCCAAGCAGGTAATATTACAAAAGAAAGAAAATAACCATGCTTTTGTTATTAAACTAAGTAATTTATTCTAATAGCAATATACTATAAATATTTTTGTTCATATCTCCACATGAGTACATGCATTATTGACTTAAGTTTTTGATATATTAATTCATTTATACTGTTGTGGTTAGTATGCATTCAGATATTTCTAATGTGCTTTGTGAGATTATAAGCAACATTTATCAAACATTTACCAGACATTGTGTTGTCACAATCGTTAGTTTCTTTTTATATTGCTTTACTTATATTATATCAAGCTATACACCAAAATCAGTTTCCCATTTTAAAAATGAAAATAATTAGTTTTGTGCATCAGAAATCTATTGATTTCTGGTTTAATCAGAAGAATTTAGCTGAAGGAACACAAATAATCTATAGGGAAATAAAATAAGTAAAGTTGGGGAGAATCAGAGAATAAACCTATACTCAGTCTCTACTTGGGAAAAGAAACCTCAGGAGGAACTCAGTTTTTCCCCCCTGGATCTCATCACTGCTACTGTCTGGCAGGGCTGCTGTGGAACCTAGGTAGCATTGCTGAAGCCTATACCCCCATAGCAAATTGCCTACTGTTTCTTCTTTCATGACAAAGTCATAGTCAGGAGTATTTAACAAGCAGTGGCCCTAAATGTCTAATGGAGCCATGAAAACCAGTGGAGGAGCAGTTTATGCATGTGTGTCCAAAATGGAAAAGTGATAATTACATCCCTCAGATTACTAAGTGTTAAGGTTCTGAAATCTTTGTAATTGTTACACTGAAACAAAGAACTGTAACTTCCCCCTTCACATGGTGATTGGTAAGATTCAGTGTTGATGTATTGACATATGATCCTGTGCTTAGAAAAGATTAAGAAACTCTTGACATAGGCTTGGAAATACCTTCCTTCCTTCCTCCTTTGTCTTTTCCTCTCTCCCCTTCCCCCTCCCCACATTCCTCATTTCCTCCTCCCTCTTTCCCTCCCCTTCATCTTTCTCCCTACTTCCTCTCCTTCTCCTTCCTCCTCTTCTTTCCTGCCTTGCTTCCTGTATCCCTCCACTTTACCTTCCTTTTTTATTTCACCCTTTCCTCCCCCTTACTTGTTATGTTCTTTACTTCTCTTTTATTCCCATTTTCTCTTCCTGCGTAAATATATTATTTATTCACAAAAATTAAAAAAAAAACTTATAACAAATTTTGATTTATGAGCAAAGAGCAACATATACTGATACTTCAGTTGGAACAGTTCTTGTTAGCAGACAAGAAGCCTGGGCTCCATACCGGGCACTATATGAACTGGATGTGAGGGGGCAGGTATCTAATTTCCATAATAAGGAAGCAAAATGGGAGGATCAGAAGTTCAAAAACATTTCACTACACACTGAATTAAAAAAGAAGCCCTTATTTTAAAAGCATTCTTAACTGATAATTTTATTCTATAGACGCATGAGTAAAAAATGTTCACAATCAACTTTATATTATATAAAGACAATGTGTTAGACAGTGATAATTTTATGAAGCAATAATTATGGAAATTCTAATTTTTAAGGGTTTTTCACCTTTCCAGCAATGATTTCTTAAACTTCAATATATTATTTAGATACAATAAATAATTACATTTTGTAGTATGTTAATGTTTGTTGAGTTATATGGAAAAATAGTAAAGACAATATCAGACAATAGCTATTACCTGTTATTTACATTATAGAGTAACTCCCCAGGTCAGTTAGAACATGAAGGAGCCAGTAAAAGATTTTGAAAGTTATCAATGTCCATAAATAAATAATTATAAAATGTTTATTAGTAAATAATAGCTTATGTTATACCAGCCATAGAAAAACAATGTCAATTCTGAATTTTTATTTCTTCTCCCTTTTCTCTATGTTTATCTTAACAGAGTTGGGATCATATTATACAGAGAAACTTTTCATGAATGTATGTTGAATAAAAAGTTTGCTTTGGTCTTAATACAAATTTAGTTCATCTTGCTCACAAATGCTCCTCAGTTTTTGTTTTGTTTTGTTTTGTTAGTGCAACCTATTACTAAAGAGATTTGCTTTTGTTATTGTCTCCCAAGCTTTACTGAAAGCTTTTCAGTGTTCATCTCAAACCAAGAGATGTTTCTGTATTAAAATTGTTAAAAAGAGAAAAGTAAATTTCCTCTTACTTGGTTTTCCAAAATCTTATCTGAGGTTATGTTCTTACACATTGTTGTAAAGTAGGGTACATATTTACCCTATAGAAAATCATCCTGAGAAATTTAAAGAAATTCTTAAGTCATCTAGCATCAATAGAAATACAAAACAGAATGATGAAATCTGGAAAATGGTACTGAGCACTGCTGAAGCCATATGAATGGTGAGACAAAGATCACTTGACTTGTTGAAATCTCCTGTCAGCTATAAACCAAGAAATGAATGATAATCCATATTGACTATGAGGGTTACTGAGATATAGGCATTATTTTTTTTTTCCTAGAGATCTATTTTCAAATAACAATATTCAAATAGTAATAAGTTATTCTTCAGGTCCACACATATGTGACCATCTTCTTCCAGATAGTGTCTCATGTTTACCTGGATTTTTAAATTAGGCTACACTCACAGTCCAGTAGTCTATTTGGTCTCTGCCTCTTCAGTGCTGGGATTACAAGTGAGTAATATCATGGCCAGCTTTTTTTCCATGAGTCCCAGGGAATGAACTGAGGTCTTTGAGTCTCTTAGGCAAGTGCCTTACCACATAAGCTATCTGCCAGTCCCAGCAATGTTATTTTAGCAATGTTAAAAACAAATCAGTCATCTGCTGTCCTCAGCTGTCGCCTTGCTGTCTAAGACTCACCTGCTTCCTTTGCCTTGCTATTCTCCATCATCTTACTCCTTTAGACACTCTGTCTCTCACTAGCTTCTGAAGTTGCCTTTCATCAGGAATTTCACAGTTTTGAAAACTTCTTTTGTGATGATGGAGGACCAACACAAAATTAAATTTTTAGTTAAATTTACAGGGCAGGTCTGCATAGCCATTTTCAGTGAAGGACTCTCCAAGACCACTGGTTTACAGATAGCCTAAAAGTCTGAGCATGAAAACACAGCGAGTATAATGTGCTATTGAAGGGGGAGGAGTAAAGACATTTATTTGACAGGCCATAGCCAGGAAAAACAGTCCTATACATTGGCCCATTTCTCTTTGAAATGTGTCTGGTGTGTAATGGGGCATTCTGTGTTTCATATAGAGAAAATAACTCAAGAGAATGACAGTTTTCTGTTATATCTTTATGACTTAAAAGTCAAGCATCTGAATAAAGGTAAAAATTTATATCCAATGTATTTGGATTCTGGTTTTTCTTCCCCCCAACACTTCTAGCCTCCATATTTTCTCCCTTTTTAATTCCTATCCTTTCTACTTTGAAATCAAAGAGGTATCTAAATAACAAAATAAAGTAAAACAAACAAACTGGAATAGAAAGAACAATATGTTTATATTACTTTTAATAGCAATTTTCTTGTAATTTTCTTTTAAGAGATGAGACATAATGAGATGTAACATGAGTAGAGATGAATGGAGGAATGAGTGATATGAAAGGCATTTCTGACATGTACACACGTGAATAAAGAACATTTTGAAGAATAACAAGAAATTTAAATGTATCATCTTTGATTGAGTGTTATGTTTACTGCATAGTTTGAAATTCTGTTTAAAATTTTAGCGTCAGTGGTAAAATTCATGTGTTGTCTCTCTATTTGTCTCAAACAAAGGCCAAAGGAGTGTTTTGGAGCTTGCTAATGAATAGCAGAATGTGAAAAAAGTCTTTCTCTAGAATGTGCAGGGATGATTTAAGGCTTAATTTCATGTGGGATACAAGTATTTGCAAATTGCTGAAGCCCATAGTTTTTCAACTGGAACATAATATAATTCCCAGGTAGATTGTTACACTATCTTGATTCCTAGTATCACATATGTGCACCGTTTGTAAACATTGTTAATAATCACAAAGGTTTTAACAGTACTTCTACTAATTGTCATCTCTCATTTAATATATGTATAAATATGTTGCATATTACATATTTGCCAAAATTTTAGCTGGCATACTATTTAAAAAGTTCAAACTAGCTGAAAGTCACTAAAAAAAAGTCTTAAGTTTGGCATTGGCTGGAAAGACAGCCTTGAACTAATTTTACAGTTTGCAATTAGCACAGATCACAGAGTGGCAACTAAAAGTTTTAATGATAGACTGGCCTGGGCCTTGAGCTAAATTATGCATAATTATTCATAACTGCTATTTTTGGCTTGCCTGATTTGTCCTAGACCTCTGGCTGAGGAAACAATTTGAAATAATTAGTGTACGAGTTCATTGACAATGATGAATGAATTGAATGCTTCTTGTGCCAAACACAGGTCTTGATGGGAAGCAGATAACATTGGCTGTGGTAATATTTTGTGATTGGGTCCCTAGAAGTGTAAAGAGGTTTTTGTTTTGTTTTGTTTCTCTTTCCTCTCCCCAAAGCTGGTTTCTTAAATTATTCTCTAATGTTATAAAAGATAGTATAACTTTAAAGAACCAAAATAGAGTGTTGGGGGTGGAGGCAAACATTCAAAATTCCTTATTTGCTTGTACTTAATTTTTGCACATTTAATGTTGAGTTGGAACTGTGGTGCAGCAAATATAGCTACATAGTATTTAAGAAATTCTCTTTACATCTTAGTTACACAGAAAGTTTTAAGATTATATTCCATCATCTCATGAATACATTTAAGATATAGTAATGAAATAAGTTCATTTTCCAAAGAATGTAGGCATTATGGATATAGGCATTATATATTACATACAAATAATATAATAATACTGTAAGTTCAAACACTATATTTATGAGCTTTTATAAAGACAAAACACAACAACTATCTAGCTATATGTTGAATTCTTATTGCTTACATCTTACATGTAAATCTATTACTTTACTAAATAATCTTCAAACATTAATTTATAAAGAATTGGAAACATTAATAGTATATTCTATCAAACCATCAATAATACTAGAAGAAAATAACTTATGAAATAGTCTAAAAATGTCTTTACAATTTATTGTCAGCAAATTTTATGAAGCTCATTTATCAATTAAATTAGTATTTAAGACACAATATATTCTCATTTTCAGCTGAATAAGCACTAGCAATAGTTTCTGTCCAAGTTCTTTTGTGTCTTGGCTGGAGTTTGAGACAACCAGTGTTGGTTTTGTGGATATCAACCTTCCTGTTAGGTCATCTGACTATGAAATTAAACTTTACTTTCTTAAAACTGTAAGCTAATATAAATATATTAGTATGGACTTTTCACAGAAGCTTTGAAATTACACTAGGCAAATTTTGTTATATTATCTTCACTGTGCTTAATAGTTTGTTAAGGCACCCGGATTTACACAGAAAAGAGTATACTTTTTCTAAAATTGTGTGGGCTTATTGTGTGTGTGCCCTCAGCTCTAATAAACTGTATAGCACATAAATATTATGTACTTTTTATAGTATACAACATAAAAATGTATTATACTTTGTTTAATTATCTTACAGTTGTATAGAGTTATTAGGTTTAGTTGTGTTTTTGAAATACTGTACCTAATCGGAATTTCATATTACCTTCTTCATTAATCTTAACAATAACAATTTTTAGATACTGTTTGATTATCATTCATAGGCACACATAGTTTTAAATTGTCTTTAGAGATGTAACATTACCGAAGTTTAAACTTAGAGACCCTTGACTATGCCTGAAATAGCTTCTCACTTTCTCTTTCTTACAGCCCTTTTTATTTTATATTATACTCAGCCAATCAGGAATATCTCTGCTCATCTTCTGTCCCACTGAAATGGCATAAACCTGTGGAACTGATCTTTGGCATGAACATAGCTCTGGTGTAAAATGTAGTCAAAGGGTTGAAATATGAACTGATGTTCTATACAGTTTTTTTCTGTGACAAATATCCTCTGGGCTTTTTCTACTGAAGGCAGAACAAGAAAATTTACAGTGAGATACCAACCCCCACAATGCTGAGCTAGGCAACCTTGGGGCCTTGGGACCTCCTGCCCTTGCTGGGGAGGAGATAGTGAGAAGAGAAAGTGACTGGGAGGGGCAGGAGGGGGATGGGAGTTTGAACAAGGTGATATATGGATAAAAAGATGAGACTTTATTCATAATAAAAAATAAGAATTATAATAGACAATTTTCTACACAATGTCATGGGAAAAACACTTGAGAATTTTGACATGCTCAGTAAGAGAAATCAAAAGAAATAATCTATCTGAAGGCAGTTTATAAATTATAAAAGCATTTATGACGAACATTTTGTTTATTAATTATTGTCTAGGGTAAAGTTATATGGTTGGCTTATTGTCTGCAGGGTTTGAAAATTCAACATATTTCTGAGGTTTTATGATAATTATTTAGAAAAACAAGTAATTTTATTCTTCATAACTATATTTTTCAAACAAATTTACTACAACACATTAGCTTAAATGGATAGAGGATATTTTGAACAAATTTAACATGAAAGGAAGAGAACTCAGTGTCATACCAATGCTATGCATTTGCACGTTGCTACAAATTAGCCTTGGTAATAGTTGAAAACTTTGCTGCCTAATATAAAACTTGTTTCAGAAGTTTTATACAGTTGGAAGCCTATTGCTTACTAAAGTGAAACAAACTGACTTCTCAGAGATTTACCTACTTCTGCTGTAAGACTTCTGTTCCTTGTGATAAAATCTAAAATCTGCATATCATGCTTTTGAAATGCCTCTTGTCACTGGAAGCCAACATTTGCAGTTTTGCAGCAAGAATCCAATCTTGAAATCCAAGGTACAAATTAGTTCTTAAATGGACCAAGTATTACTAATCAGCCCTGAAGTCTGAGCTGCTGTCAGAGGCAATGAGTTCTGATGAACAATGTGACAGACAGTGAGTGACGATGACAGAAATTAGTGCTTAATTTTGATGCTCATGTTGAATGAATATGGTGGAACATAATATAGCATACTCTGATTTCTATTCACTTAATTTTTAGGAAATGATCAATGAGATATGAATGAGAAAGGAAGGTAGTTTCTACAGTGCAGTGGAGAGTGTTTATTCCTTTCTAAATTACTTTAGGATGTACCACTCAATAGTGTCTTTAAAATGTCTTATTTTTTTTTCTTACCATGCAGTTTTTCCTCAGTATCATTATTTAGAAAGTGTTCTTCAGGATATGCTTCTAGGGTCTGTCCGACCTTCAATGGAAATCCTCTTGTAGGAAATGAAAGAAGGTTTATCTGACTTTTTGCCATCCACAATAGGATGTTAGCAGTCAAGTTTACATGCACACCTCTTAAGGGAGGGACTATTTCTGATAACACTTTCTCTGAGGATCATGTAAGTCTGACTATATGATCTTGCTTCTTTGGAGTGTTTGAAAAGTGATTTTTCTCTTAGATAAAGGGCAGTTTCTTCCATTTGCTTTGTTCTCTTCCTCCTTCTTACCCCATACCCCTTTTTCTTCCCTCACCACCCCCTTTAAGTCTGAAGCCATCAATTCATGTATTTAAATATCCTTGGAAACTGAAAGTAATCTAGAAGGTTATTAGCATATTGTTATAAATGTTAATGGCCTGACACCAAGGATGGCCCTTTTCTTTTATGGGTGGTGTTGTGAACATTATGAGTTTAAATGGGGAAAATCTTCCGTATTCAGCACACAGCCCTGGCCCTTCATTCACATGTCAGGAGCCCATTGTGTGCACAAACCTTGTCAGAGGCTGGGAGCTGTTTAATGGTAGCAGCTTGCCATTGAGTGCTGGGAAGAGGGCTGTTGGGATGAGGGAAAGAGTGGACTAGGCAGCCAGGTGGTGGCCAACTGGCCAGTAACTGACAGACAATTTAACCTAACTAGCCTGTACAGTCAGGCCTGCATTACAAAAGACCCACATGTGTCCTTAGCAAGCTTCATTAACTCTTTTGGCTGGGGCTGTACTCCTCTGACATATTAATTAGTTGCAATGCTTTCTCTTGCTCCAAGTTAACCTTTCTATTGGTCAGTCAATTCAAGTGGATCCATTGAGAACTATTAGAATAATATGTATGTGAAATTGCTGGAAAATATGGTTGGAAGAAGAAAAAACTTTCACTCACTGAGATTATTTCATATATGAAACTGTAATTATAAAAAGAAAATGAGTGGCTGTTCATGGTAATCTTTCCTGTATTGCCAATAAAAATAGGACATGTCAAATAAAAGGATGACAAGGAAGAGTGTCCTATTTCTCTTATGTCACATTGACAATACAACAAAATAGTGGTCAGAGAAGAATTTTAAACTTTTGAGATTCTCTCTAGGGGACCAGAGTGAACTGACCTTGGGATTAGAAATTCATTTAGCATTTCAAGTAAATTTTACAAATTCAAAATAAAATATTACAAATACTTTTTTTAAAAAGTAAAAATTTGTGCAACATATTCGGAATGTATGTTTCATAAGTGCACAAGTATAGATTTATACCTAAATTGTCCACTGACTAAAGGGATGGGATTTTTAAAAATCTTACAATTTCATATTTAATAATCAAGAGTTGTATAATGTAAACTATGGCTATTGAAACAGCCACTGCCAAGTTTAACATTGATAAACTCAGTTTGCCTCTTTATGTTTCTTTTGTCAATAAATTTCTTCTTAACAGAGGTTATGCAGAGAGGAAGGGAGATCAGAAAACCTAAAAGACAAAAACAACATGTTATATGTATCCACTGTCCATAAGCAACTAGCTTCAGTGACAATATTTTCAACCTTTCTAGACTAGTCAGATGTCAAGTCCATTATGAGAGCAAATTCAGTCTTGGCTTATCATCTTCTGTCTAGTGGTATTTCTATAGAGACAATTTCATCATACAGTGATATTTGGCTCAAGGTTGCTTAGAAAAAAGTTTGTAAGAGCAGGATCTTCATTGTGTGGTTGTTAGACATGTGAAATATACTGTCTCTGAAATGGATAACTCTAAAAGTAAGTTTTTCACCAGTTTAAAATTCATTGCTCGAGAGAAAAATATCTTTGAATATTTTGAGACTAAACTTTTCTTCTGTTCCTCTTTATTTTTGTCAATTAGCATATAAGGTAGTAGATAACATTATGCCAGTTTCAGACATAGTGTGTTTAAGTAGACTCTCCAAATTTCTTGCTTCCTCTATGTAAAACCTTTACTCACTGGACTTGAGTACTATTGACACTGCAATCATTTTGATTTAGTTTGTTTTATTTGACTAAATATTCAAGGATTATGTGCATATTTTACTGAGGAAAATTATGCATTAAGTGTCAGTGGATCTTAGATTCTGGTAGGTGATGTTTTTACATAAAGGTATTAGAAAGATACAAAATATTTAAGTAAAGAAGCAATATTTCACCAGAGGCATTTAAGTCTTCCTGATTAATAAGCAGACTGAGTAGTGGTGATCAAGGAAAATATGTGGGTAAGCTTAATATGAGTATTGAAATATTATATTTAGCAGAAAAATAGTATTCAAACCTTTAGGGAGGGAGCTTGCTATCTGTTGTTAGATTGTGGATATTAAAATATAATTTTTAATTAATTTGCAAATAGCATATGCATTTAAAATTTTTGAATATAATCTTAGATAGAAAAATTACATTAAGATAAATTGATTCTAGACCATCATTCTTCAAATTACAATACCTGTCTTGTATTCTTGAATATAAATCAAATTAATTATTGTGTATAACTACATGCTTACAAGTTAAAGTTACTCATGTGTTTATATAGGGCTTTTACTTATAATTTTTAATAAGTATCAAGTTAAATTATACACATCAGAATGTGATATGACCAGAAGTAACTCCCTACCAAAAGAAGATATTTGTAAAAACTCATTTTCATTAAGTACCTATAAAGTAGAAATTTATAAAAATTTATGGATTTGGATTTACTTATCTTATTTTACTTGACAATTTTAACATTTCTCTCTCTCTCTCTCTCTCTCTCTCTCTCTCTCTCTCTCTCTCTCTCTCTCTCTGTGTGTGTATATGTATGGTATGTTTGTACTCTCAATGGCTTTTAGCCCAAGGTTCAAATGTCACCACAGTTCTCTCCAAAATATGTGTCTGTGCCTGTCATTATAAAACTCTGAATAACTCAATTTGTTTTTGCCAGGGTTCTCCTAAGGAACAGATTTTGAAATATATTAAGAGAGTTTTAAATGCTTCCCAATGAACAAATGACATCTGAGATGCTGATACTAAGTCCTTGAGACTGAGTACTTCAACAACCGGACTATAGCAGCATAGCTGTCTCTCACTGCAGGACAATAGCTGGCTGTCCACAGACCAGATAATGTGGTCACAGTAGTCCCAGTCTGGGGTCAGGAGCTCAGGAAGTTCATGGAGAACTATTGGTCTCTATTCTACAATGAAAGCTCTGAAGCTGAAATGTTGGTTGTACTGATAGAAAAGGAAGGAATCAATAGCAGTAACAGCATTAGCTCTACAGCAAGAGAGAAGGTCAAAAAAGCCAATGAAGCAAAAGGCAAGAATAAACTGCCCTTTGAAATCACTTTTAGTGGGCGCATACTATAATGTATTGCCACTAGCTAAGAAGGAACTCCTACATCAATCATCCATCAGGATAATTGTTTAGAAGGTTCTCCTTATTCCGAGGATTCTAATTTGACATTAAAACTGATAATTTTATATCAGTTTGATTAGAGGTATATAAAAATAACACCTACTCCTGTGCTGTCAGAATGTTTTATGTTTATTTTGTATCTAGCATGCATCTACTCTTCCACATGTAAAAAACAAAGGAAGACATCAAGTATTTTCTGCTGCTCTCCACCTCAGTCTCTGAGCCAGGGTCTCACTGAACCTGAAGCCTGTTGCTTAAGATAGCCTTATTGTACAAGTGCAGCCCCAATGCAGGGGATTAGAATTCCAGTCCCTATGCTTGTTCAACAGGTGCTTTCGCTTATGAAAACATCTCTCCACACCCCTCAAATGTTTTTAAATTAAGTAAAGCTTCAAAAATTTGATGACATAAGGTTTTATAAAGGAGAAATAGGGAGGGTTTTTTTTTTTTGTTTGTTTTATTTTTTGGCCCTGATCTTTCACCTGAGGAAATAAACATGTGTTGGTTGTACTTGGCAGTAGAATGTTGTCTTTGAAAATATACTCCCTTTTTGATGAAATCTAAAATAATACTTGAACAAATTGGATTACAAGTGCTGATGCAACATAATTTAAAGTGTTGTAAAAATAATTAGTGTTTACAAGTACAATTTCCTCCAGGAAAATTTGGAAGTACTTTAAGTTGGAAAAATGTCAGTGTCTTAGGGCATTTTTTAAACCAGCTGGGTCTAGGTTTCAAGAATCTCTAAGCACTAGTCAATTTTGATTTTTGTTTTTTTTTTTTAAATGTAAAGTAGTAGTATATGTGTGCAATATAAAATGTTTGTCATTTATTATAATAGCACATCCTTGAAAAGTGATAAACCTTTTATTATGCCATAGTTTTTTTGTTTTTGTTTTTTAAATCTTGTGGATAGATTTGCTCACTTAGATTTTTGATGCACAAGTGAAATTTTTCTTTCATTTGGTGGACTTTTAAAACAAGTACTCTTGATACTAGTCTGCAAACTTCCACTTTCAATGCTCAATTTATATAAATAAATAAAAATAGTTTCATAAAGAAAAACCTATCATCTTACATTTCTCGTGCTTTCTGAAGGATTTCTAACATTAATATTGTCTTATATATTTAATCTAACAGAGAGAGAGAGAGAAGAGAGACAGATAGAAATAGACAGAAAGGCAGAGAGAGACAGAGACAGACAAAGAGAGAGGCAGAGAGAGGGATAGAGACAAGAGAGGTAGAGAAAGGGAAGAGGAAGAGAAGACGAAAAGAAGAGATTAGGGGCAAATGTCCTTTTCTCTCAGAATTATTTCTACTTCTGATTAGACTGATTCAGTTTAATATCAGTTGTTTTAAATGTACAAACTCCAATTCATTCTGTGTCAGCTGTACCAATATTATAGCAGAGCAGAGGTGATGGATATTTAAGTACAGTTCTTCACTTGACAATGTTGTCTTTCTATTTACTTTTATTTGTCTGTCTTTAACATATCCCTTCTTAGTCTCTGTAAGCCCATCTGGAGATTGAAAGCAATAATATGAGTCTCACAGAACTGTTTACAACTACATTTTAAAGTATGTTATAAACATTAGCTGTCTTAAATCTAGTGTATCCACAGTACATATGTAATTGAATATGTAATAAAATATTTGTCATTCTCAACACCCATTGTGTAAATTACTTAAAATGCATATAAAATATACCATAGGAAAATTAATCCAGAAGACGAATAAAAATTTCAAAAATGACTACTAGATAATTAAGTATATTCTGATTATTTCCTTTATGTTTAGAAAATTACGAAGCAATAAATATTCAAAACAACATATACAACTCACACATCACATATACATCTATACTGTTTATCTTCATCGAGAAGAATGACTAATTTGGAAATTTAAATATTTGATAATAAATGCCATAGACTAAAAGTGTATGTGTGTGTGTGTGTGTGTGTGTGTGTGTGTGTGTGTGTGTGTGTGTGACTTCTCAAATCATTCAATTTTTTTCTAAATACTTTCAATCCCTACTTATCTTCAAGCGTGTGCAGAATTCTGGTCAGCTACCTGCCAGCAATTCTATATATAAGATCTGCAAAAGACACTTGTCTGGGTGGTGTTCATTCCTTGGATTGAACTGACAACTGAGTGGGGAGATCCCTAGGGGCTCCTAGCAGCAACCTCAAGCCAGATGCCCAGGCTCACCTGTCCACAGTTGGAGCTCTAGCAATAAAAAAAGATTTATCCCTCCTGCATCTGCCTTCTCCCTTCTGATTTGATACTTCCCCACCTTGGTAAGACTGCAGTAAACAACTTCAAAGACTGACATAAACTGACAGCAAACTGAGAGGGGAAGAATTGGTTTTCTCTTCTCCTGTTGATTGTTTTTAACTTTTATCGAAAATTCTGTTTAAAATGATCAGTTATGCTTAAGATTTAGTTGGTTGTAAATCAACTTTGAAAAGCCATGCGAGCTTCCAGTACAACTAGAAAACAGCAAATCTTCTAGCTGTTTGAATTACTTAGTGATGCTAATTAAATGTACTGTTTCATCACAGCATCCTGTATTCCTCCTCAGGGAGATTCCAACTGTGGCTGGCACCACCACATGCATTTTACATCCCCTACATGTTAGTTCTTGTTCTCCCCCTCTTCTCTCCCCTCTCACTCCTTACTTTGAAACACCTTTTATTCAGACTGCATTCAATTTAAGTCGTTATTGCTGATGAATTCATTTTACCACATCTACCATTTTACACAAAATAAAAATGTACGCCTGAGGATATGGAAAACTACTGCTAAGGAACCAAAATTAATGACCATAGGATGGAATGATTTGTTTTTTGCAGGGGTTTTTTTTTCATCATTTCATTGATATATCCTGTCTTCTTTGTACATTCTATTAAAATATTGAGTACAGTTTTCATCTTTAGTCACTGCGGGAGCAATTCACTTAGTACTATGAGTCACAAATTGCTATAAATTAATAAACCATATTTTGAAGGTTTATAATTAAGACACATACATGGTTTATATAATTATTAGTATATATTTGTATATATACACACACATTTACCTATGTCAATTTCATATTTTCCTGGCTTCTAAATATGTTTAATGGATATTTTTATTGAGGCAATATTACTGTATCAGAAAATATAGATGACACATACACTATAGTAAGGAAGGAATTCAAAATAAAGGTCTGGCCATGGAATCATATGTTATTGTAAAGAGGAATCAACTTTTTTTTTAAAGAAATTCTTGTTCTGAACTTTTTAACCCTGGGGAATAATGGCTCCTCTGAGCTATTATTTATTTAGTAGGGATGTAATATTATCTGGGAGGTATCAGGTTCGGAACATTGTTCTGTGAGGGCAGAGTTTTCTTGTAGTTCATTTAAAAATATAAAAACATTTTGGTATTATTAATGCAAGTAATACAATTTAAGCATTAAAATATTAATATTTCCCATATATTTGCATTTAAAGTTATATATTTCTATAGCATACCCATAACTTTTCTTTTCTTTAATAAGTTGATGCAAATAAAAATTTATATTTTTAGAGATAAAAGAATAGGAAACATTTAATATTGATAGCTACCTTTCAGTAGTACCTCAACATTGTTTAGTATGGTCAAGGTCATAATATTCACATTAAGCCATGATAGATTATATCCAACAAGATGGTCAAATTAAAAAAAAATTTACAGTGTAAAACCTAGATAATAACATGCACTATCTTACTAATTGTGAAGTCTTTCTAAATATAATATATCATACATTTTATTATAAACATTTTATTGTTTTTCTCTTTACAACTTGAATGGAATGATTAGTTTTCATGCACCCAGCCATTTTAGAAATGTTACTTATAATTTCATGGAGGGATGGATTGTTCCAGGTGCATTTTTATAATTTAATAAAGTACCAAACACTGGAATACTATTGAAAATGAAATTGACTTGGAAAATTATCACATCATATGTGTATGTCCTTTCTACTGTAACACTGACCTTATATCTTTTGGTCTGTCTCAGTTGGAATGGAGTGTTGAAAGACTAAGAAAAAAAGCTTTAAATAAATCAAATTAACTAACACAAACACACATAAACACTCATACACATACATACAAACACACACGCACAGACACCCATACACACATACACACACACACACACA
Organism: Sigmodon hispidus; assembly: GCA_004025045.1. NCBI lineage: Eukaryota > Metazoa > Chordata > Mammalia > Rodentia > Cricetidae > Sigmodon > Sigmodon hispidus. The sequence continues at coordinate 44,623 of PVIH01005160.1, read as the reverse complement.
CACACACACACACACACACACACAGACACTACATACTCGGGCTTTAGGAACAAAGTACCATAATTTGACTTTATTTTTACATCACAGAACACACCCTCAACACTTTCTATTAAATAACCAAAAATAAGTCATATGAATCATAGTAAGGTTCTTCATGATTGTAGGACCAGACTAGTCCAGGATAAAACTTGAAACTCCTTTATGTTTGTATTGGTCTGAGGTCAATTGCAGGGCAGAGTGGGAGCTACAGGGATAACTTCCATAAAGACAGCCTTTGAACCTATTCTAAATGTTATGCTCAAAGATTACTGATATTTTTAATCTCTACTTGTAAAATATTAAGCATTCTGGAAGAAATGTGGACAATGTGATTTTCGCTCAGTTCTTTTTATACTTGTTCCCGTTACATCAGAGGCACAGATGTGTGAGAGCATGTCAAACACACACTTGTAGCTGCATGTTCTAGCAGGGTTTACTTCATGTTTAGTTTTGTGATTTGTTGCAAATCTCTCTTATTTGTGTAATTGTTTTTATTTTTGAGCTTGTCATAAGATAAAATCCAGGAGAACATTTTTTAATACCCTGAGATTTATAAGTTAAGTAATTTTAATGTCTGGTTATGCATTTAAAAATATAGCTCAAATAGTTTGTATGTTCCCATCAACTCATGTTATCCAGGAATATATGTTACAGTAAAATAATGTGCTCTGTGCTCTGGGGTATTTACAAAAAGTTTCCTTATTTTTCTAGAACATAAAATAATCATTCCTTTATTAAACTATGTAAATACTTATTAGGTCAAAAATTATTTTTTGAAAATACCATTTAAGAAATAATTTACATTGTAATACCTATGTATATAGACAAGTTTATATATACCTGACTTGAATGTAGAAATGTTTAAAATTTGTTTTGTTATATCTTTTATAATTCCCAAACTGATATATAAATATAATAAATTATATATAAATTTTTCTTGTACCCAGTTCCCACTATTCTATAAACAGAGGCAGAGTCACTTTCCCTTGATTTCCAAGTCAATGTACACAAACTAAATACTCCCAAGCAAAGGAAAGATGAGACCACGGTCTTAGATTTATGGTGTGCACTTTTGCTGATGGGCATGTGATGGAAGCATTGGCTGGAAAGCCACAGTGATGCTTTGAGTCAAGTATTGTTTTGATTAGAAGCTTATTTTACAGTAATCAGCATATTAAACCTTGCTCTACTTTTAAATATATTTAATGCAGTTTGAAGGCAGCAGTTTTGTTGGGCTTTAGGGCCAAGCAAGGTGAAGTTTTGCTTGCCTTGTGGTGCAGCTGATAAAACAATTGAACAGTTTCCAAGATTCCTCAACTCCAGCTTTGTCGTTTATTATCCTATGTCATTTTTTTTCAGCAAGGAAAAATAGACTCTTATAATTCCATAAAATAAAAAATTGTAACTGAATCACATATGGATATAACTTTTTCAAGTATATGGTATAATCTGTAAGATGTACTTAGATTATAGGAGTGGAAATAATTTCCAGAGAATTGAGAAAAACAAACGAAAAGAAATGGTTCCCACAGACTTTTGACTTAGATGTTAAAACTTCATAATTATTAAATGATGTAAAACGAATGTTTTCTGTCCTCTTTAAAATGTAGTAATTACAATCTTTTTAAATCATCTTGAATACCTTCTTTTATGTAAATATAACTATCTCTACATTGTAAGTAAGCTACTTAGCTGTCACAGACTTATAATGATCACTTGTTATTATTATTTAACCCTAACCCTATTCCACTTTATTTTCTAAAGATTTCAGAAATGTATAAGCAATCATTTGATACTAGTATTTTTCTCAAAATTGTTAAAGAGTTTTAACAAATGTGAAAGAATGCCTGGTTTTGCCATCTGGTTGAATATTTGCAACAAATGCAGAGCAAGAAATTATGTAACAAAACACACTTTGGATCCTGGATCAAAATATTTGAGAGTAAAGGCATTTAAGTTGCTGTATTTCATATGCAGTCTATTATGACTACAGAAAAAGACAGAGCCATATTAACCCAGTAACTAAATGAAAGCCAGTATAAGTGAAATTTTTTTTAAAGACCTGTGTGTTTCTCAATTTTTAGTCACATAATCAATAACAATGACTGAGTCCACACTATTTTCCCCTTCAGCTGTACAATGTTGGGTTGGGACACAGGTAAAATAAAAAATACCTTCTTCAAAATATAGAAATTCTAAAATGGTAATTAGAAAATATTAAACAAAAGTCACACCCTTCGAAGCAGATATTTCTGTGGAAAATCCATTTCTAAGCAGAGATCCATGTATGACAGGCAGCATATCTAAGACCCTATGAGGTCTAATAATGAACAAAAAAATGTAGAAGTAGTTTTCAATTCTTTCAATTGTTACTGTTTGCCAAAATTGATGAATATTATCTAAGAAATGTTGGGAATGTTAGTAACATCCGGAGTGCAGACTGTTTAAGCAGTGGTGGGTCCTTTACCCTGCACAGATACATGATAATCATCATGTGCATGCCTTTCTGTTGCAATGTTATACTGAGGTCTTGTTCATATTTACTGGTCATCTTATCATTTATTTTTCTTGTCCTCTTCTTTCCTGTCTTTTCTCTTCCATTGCTTTAAATTCAGTTCATTTCTTCTACTGAACAATAAGTAAGGATCTCACACCATTATTTCTTTTCCAGAATATGTCATACTCAGTGATGATTTTTTTTCTGTCCCCAAACATACTTCTATCCTGAACATTTTTATTCAGTTCTTCTTGACATCTGTGAATGATCAGTCCAGCAATGTCTAAATGGTTGTGGTGCATGCTGTGTACTGGAGAAAATGTGGCTCTTCACTATGGAGAATGGCCAGGTCATTGCAGTTTAAAATGTGAAACTGTCATTTTTAAAAAAAGTCCCAGGAAATCCCGTCATGTTAGGTGTAGCAAATTTTCAGTTTGAAGAGGTGTTCCACTGATTCTGAACATTCCACACAAAGATCTATTTATTTTTAGTGAGTATATTTAAAGATGTCTATTTTGTTTTATGTCATCAGGAGGAAGGTAAAGTTCCTTGAACTAAATAGAATCTCAACATATACAGCATTTGAGCACAGAATGTATAGTTTAAGTAAAAGCAGTGCTTTTCCCCTTAGCTGTTAAATCTGTGTACAAATTGTATGACGGTATGATCCTTTTGTTTTATGTGGAGAAAGAAGATATGTGTGTCAACACTAAGATAGAATAGACACAAATGAATGAATGCATCCAAGACTAAAAATGACAGAGGGTTAAGATTTTGAACACTCTCTTTATTAAAGGGAATCTTTGAAAAATAAAAACATTCCCATGAAATGTGCAAATTCATGTCCTACTGCTTTACAAGATATATAGCATATATAAATAGCATCTCTTATGTTATAGATAAATAATAATTTCCTATGAGTAATAGGCTTTATTTTTATTGGATCCCACAAAGAGCTGGAACCTTGCTAGAATATCATATATTTTGAATCTTGAAGAGCAAAGTTATTTCAAATGTAATTTAGACTCAAATGTTTAAAAGCATTTGCCTTTTTGATGACAGAATCAGATAATTAAGTAATTAATTTTAATTCTCAATTTATTAATACGTATCTATTGATAAATTTAACTGTTAGATGTATATCTGTTCTTTTTGATACATTGGTCACAAAATTGAGCCAAACACAAAATTTAAAATACTCAAACATCAATTTAATTTTTAATATATGTTCTACCTCCCAAGAAGCTACTGAATCCCAGAGATGTCTTGATCCCATCTTAAACATTTCTGAATCATGCTTTGTGTAGAGTCTGAAATGTTTATTCATTTCTTATCCTGAGCTTTACATATTTCTTCTTGTTCTTTTACCAAAGGCTGTTACTATTATCTGATGAGAGAATGTTCTAAACTGCATGTGAAGACAACAGTCTTGCCAGTTTTATATCGAACCTTTGCTTCTCTTTTAGGTCCTTACTCAACTTGTGTCTAAAGCTCTCAAAATTCTTTTTGCAAAGAGAGAGAGATGTGTGCCCATACGCACACACACACACACACACACACACACACACACACACACAGAGAGAGAGAGAGAGAGAGAGAGAGAGAGAGAGAGAGAGAGAGAGAGAAATTGATTCACACATGCTCAAACCTTGGCCAGGTAATCTAATTTTCCCCCTTCCCAAATTGTTGGTTTTTTTGTTTTGTTTTGTTTTAAAAATAGGTGTAAATATCAGGACTTTTCTATTAATGTAATTATTTCTTTACAAAGAAATGTTTTTCTTTCTAGTTTATGAAAAACAAACTTGATTTTATATTTTAATGACTGAAGAAGTAGCACCATGAAAATAAATTTAGTCTTTTTTCAATGTATCTGAAAATTTCTTTGCAAACCACTTGAGTTTACAAAATCTTAGCAAGTAATATTTTTCTGTTATATTTTCAGGGTAAATAGAATTGTTAAATTTTAATGGATCAACTAAGATTCCTATGGGTATAAAATTTCAATGAGCAACTAAAAATCCTATGGGTATAAAATTTTCAAAATGTTTTGATTGCTTTTCTTGTCACTCTTAAAGGTTACACCTTTCTATTAAAATATTCATTTCATTCAGAGTATTATTTAAAATTAGATATGCTGGTATATTTGAAATGGTTCAAACACCAAATAGTTGACATCTCTTAAAAAAGGCAATAGTCACCCAGGCTCAACTTAGAATTTGATAGAAACTAAAAACAACAACAACAAAACTTTCCTCTATGAAAAAATAATGTTTTCCCTTATACTAGTGAAGGGAACATGAGATCAAGTTTGTAGAAGTAGGTGAGTGCTTGGTTGATTTGTTTGAGTGACTTCATTAAACTAGAGGCCCCTGTATGCTATGGCATAGTATAGGAAGTTCCAGGCTACAGAGATTTCTTGGCATCAAAACCACTGCATTGTGTTTGTGCTTAAAAGACCTCCATTCATGGAGTTGGTAGTTTACATTGGCATTAATCTAATTACACCCCGGTTGTTTTGAATTTAGTTTAGATATGCCATAAGTGATTCTATTTTCAATAATCACAAGCAGAGATTGTGAAGCAGCAGTCAATGGAAGACTTTTCAAATAAACAATCCAGGAACAAGCAAACCCTTGTGTTTTTCAAATAAACAATCCAGGAACAAGCAAACCCTTGTGTTTTTCAGGAGTATAATCCAAAATATAAACACATGCTAAAATGCTCTTTAAAGAAATCAGTGTAAGATACTGTACCCATGGAACACAAATGTTTTCATGCCAGAATTCCCAGTAGCCTAAGTGAATGCTGGAACAAAATGAAATGAAACCCTTAAGAAGCAATAGTTTTACAAGTTTTCTCTGTATCTAGTTAAGGTGAGTATGTTTTAGTGAAATGATTTTAGATTGGGCAGAAGGATGGAGGTCTAAGGAAAAGAACCTGTTACAGAGATACAAACACACCAAGCTCTTAACCGTTACCCAGTATCACAAGCTCACCTTAGCAGTCTTGAATCTTTATCTACTCCCAAGAGACAAATGGACATGCAGAGTTTGGAAGATGTCCTTGGTTTCTCTATGTTTAAAATTACAAAGCTAATTTTGCTGTGTTTTCCTCCTTACTTCTAGATTGTTCCTCTGTTTCATGCCTTCTTTCCTCATGTATTCAATAGAACACCACATAACTATATTTAAAACAAAAGTGTGATAGGAAACGAAACTTCAAGCTGGACCTGGTTGGTGGCGAACATTCCCAAAATCCAGAAGATAGAGGCAGGGAGTCAGGAGTTCAAAGTCTACCTTAGCTATATAAGGAGTTTGAAGCCAGCTGTGGGCTACAAGAGATTCTGTGTCAAAATAAAACAAACTTGCAAAAGTTGTACCAGCCTAATAAAAGTTTTGAATCATTAATAATATAATTATAGAGAAGTTCACAAGAGTTCTAGCCTTTCCACTGAAAAGATTATTGTCAAATGCAGCAAACACTTTTAGATTCAATGACTATAAAAACTATGTAAAATTCAATGACTTTGTCATCCCTTCCATAATGTACCAATGAGCCTGATAGGGAATGGAGGATACAGAAATTGAAGAATGAGTTTTGTCCATCATTTTTTTTCCACATGGGTCTCACAACCTCAAAATCACTCTTCCTCTTTCTTCATGCTTACTGTCAGAGCATTTTTGATTTCTCCATTAACACTTACACAAATGATGGGTTAGGGTTTTTTTGTTTTTTATGTGATTACATCCAGAAGCATAGTAACTTCCAGGGATAAAATAAAGCCTGATTTAAAGAGTGTCTCAGTAGCAGAAAGTCCATTGTCTAATTAAAAGGAATCATTTGCCTATTGTCAAAGCATTGATTATTTTAACATTCCATACTTTTCTTTCATCCTTTTACTGTCCTTTGTCTTTCCTCCTCCTTCTCCCTTTTTCTTTATTCAGTAAGAAATAGTGCATGACCACTGTTTGTATATAGAAATGAAAACCTAGATCACAATATTACATCACTGTGTTGAGTCCAGTAAATAAGAGATTAGATCTTATTTTTCTTATAAGTCTATCTTGGTCAAACCTTGCCCCATTTCTAGGAGATAAGTAAACTTGTCAGTTTCAAGATTGTGACCTCTTCATAGGTTTACTACCATTCCCTTTACTCTTTTCACTAAGTGCCTCTGTTCTATATATGGTGCAAAGGTTACCTTTAATACCTACTAATGCATTTAGCAAAATGTAGGTAAAATGGCAAGCTTACAACTCACCTATAGCTTAGCTTACATTTCTTTCTTTAGAAAGGTTTTTTTTTTTTTTTTTAATTTCAAAGACAAAACTGCTTGAACCATTTTCCACTGTCATAAATTCAATTATGAGAAATGAGAACAAGTCAAGCTTCACAATGCAATGCATTTTCTGATATTTGTTAGCTTGCTTATGTGGTAGAGCCAATTCATTTATTAGCCTTCAATATTAAACAGCTGGCAGAATTCCACTGTACATAAATAAGACATTTGAAACCTGGACAAGTGCCATTTGAATGTAGCCAGCTGGTGCTTTTTACAGTTTCATTCAGCCTAGCATACTGATTCCACAGTGCAGCCAGTGTTTAGGTACATGAAAAGAGAGAGCATGTGAGTTGGGAATTCTATAGGAAATTCCATTGTAGAAATAGAACATTTCAAAGACTTGTTTAAGGAAGGCAGTGGGAGTCTCTGCACCTGTCCAGTGAACTGGCTATGGTAAGCTTATTGTTACCTGAGGTCTGTTTTTAATCTTTAATTATTTTCATGTTCATATTTAGGAATATTGCATTATCCTGTGTGAAGCCAATTTCAGCTTTGTTCACTTTTTGTCCTGTACTAAAATATTACCTCTTCTCTTCATATGTGTATTGTTCCTAAATACATATTTAACTTAATATGAAGTTCACACTCTCACTTTATATGATGAATTTACTGTGGAGACAGTATAGAACTTAATTTTTTTCATCTCTATAATTTTAATGTGTGTACTCCCTTTGGTAAATTAATACACAAAATATTTAGTGTTTCAAATATTTACAGTGTATTTAATTTGTTTATAAAATATATACCTATGTTTTGTTTCATTGATAATATACATAGATACATGCTTATATAAATTTAATTTTCAGTTGTCAATACAATAAATCCTAACTGCCATTGCCATTATTTATTATCATTATTGTTTAAATTAAATTATGTATTCATGCAGGTAAATATCACTGTATACTTAAAAGTATTTTCTTATTATATTTAATGAATTCAGTGTGTGTGTGTGTGTATGTATGTATGTATAAGAACCTGTTTGAATTTGTGTTGGTTACTCCAGTTAGAGCACATTTGTGTAGCTTGCAGTATAACTTGAAGTAATTAATTTCTATTTCCACCATGTGGGTCCTGAGAATCAAACTTTTGTTGTCATGCATGGCAGTACATGACTTTACTTAGAAATCTTACTGTCCTCAAAGTTTACTAATTTTTGAGTATTATCCTAAAATTAATTGCTAGCTAGCATGCAAAATATTTGTTGATATCTCTGATATGTGTATATATATATATATGTCTAGCAATGTTGGTGTCTCCCTCTCTTGTGTGTGTATATATGTGGGTGTGGGTGTAGTTCATGTGTGCACAGCAATGTAATGGAAGCAGTATCTAGGTAAGTGTCTACAGCTACAGGACTACGGCATTTCTCTGCTTCTCTTGTTAATTTCTTCTTACCTTCTTTCAGCACATTCTATTGACTTACTTGATACTTTATGGATGAAAATTCTACTTCCCTTTCCACATCCTGTCCTTTATCTCTCTTTATGGTTGTGTTCTAATCAACATCACCCATACTAACAATTGTTACTTTACAATTCTGGCCTCTTGTTTCTTATAGTGGACTCTCAGTAACAACTGCTTATCATAAAGCAGGTTTCAGAAAGCTGGGGACTCCTTGTTTGGTTCTTACTGGTTTTATCTACAATTTAACTAATGTTCACTTATAGTATGCTCTTAAAACATTCTATTGATTTGATGAAGTATAAATTTACAGTTTTCCTTCACTTTCTATCAAGATCACTTTTCTATAGAAGCAATATAATTTTTCCATTTTCCTGTTTGCTTTAAAAGCATTAATTTTTTTGAACATTAAAGAAGATGAGTAACTAAGAATGTCCAAGCCAAAAGGTAGGAAGAAGTGCTGTGAAATGTCCTCTTCTGGGCAAGACAAAACCATAGCATTTATGAACTCATATTATCTGTAGAAACCTGTATTGGGCCTGTAAAAGAGTTGGGCCCTCAATATCAAGCATGTACTGACTGGAAACTCAGGGGCTGATACTCCTCACTGTTGAACTACTTAGTATTGGCAATTTCAGGAAGAGCAGAAACAATTGCCATTCATGTATGCATTTCAAATACAACAACTGCGTAAATTGCCATAAACTGTTATCAAAACAGATTATAAAGCAGAATCAAAAGTCATGAGTTTGGTATAGAGACTGGTAAAGAATAGTTAGAAACTGGTTATTGACAGGGCTGGGTACTGATATAAAGTGAGTCTACCTTTTATATTCCAAATATTCAAGCAATAGTGTAAGCCCTCATTTTTTTTTAATTTTCTCTTTTTATTATTTAAAAAAGTTTTTTTTCCCATACCCACCACTGCTCCCCCTCCCTCCCCTCCTCCAGCCTCTTCCACCCTATCCCTCCATTCATCCCTCAGGGAGGGCAAGGACTCCAAGGTGAGTCAATTAAGTCTGACTCATTTCTAATTTAAGTATAGTCTTGAAAACTAACCACAGTGGTGTAGTTGTGAGTGCCTGTAACCACAACAGAGGCAGAGGCAGGAGAGGCCCTCTGTGTTCAAGGCTATTTTGATCTAAACAGTGTATTCCAGGTCAGGCAGGCTTCAAAGTGACAACATATTTTGAACGACAACTGCCACTGCCTCCCCAGAAGAACCAAAGACAGAAAATGTGTCTTCCAGTCAACCCAGGCTTCTGTTTCAGAAACATTTCTTTAACATATTTTATTTTAAAAGAATTATGGTATTATGTTTTATAAGTTTTTTAAAAATAGAATAGTTAGATGGCATTAGTTTTCTGCAATGTACACTGTAATTTATTATTATTATGTCTTCTTTTGTTATTATTTGTGGGATTTTCCACACTTACTTACTACTAGTAAGCAAATTTTAAACTCTGCTTTTTGTACTTGAAAACATAATTTCAGTCAGATGTGTACATTGAATACAGCTATCTCACGGTATAGGTACATGGACCCACAGACACACCTTGTCCAACAAGACAGTGTCCTCTGCTTGTTGCAGTTCCATGTTCTAATGTTTAATATTCACCATTTTTTGACATTATTCTTCATGCACATGATAATGTACTTATAAATCTCATTTAAAAAGACCATAATTTACTTATTTTCCTACCACTTACTAATAGATAGCCATGAAGAAAATTTGTAAGTTTGTCTGGGAACATCTGATTATGTTAAATGTCCTCCCCAATTCTATTCAAAATTATTATGTAGCTACATTTATGAAAACAGAGAAAATAGCATTAATAAAATAATATGGCAACCAATTAATCTTTCACATATAGGCATGACTTTTCCTTGAAGATTAAACTACTAAGTTTTGTATAAACCTTCTAGCATGATTCTTAACTCAAGTGACTGGTACTCAGTTCTTGAGAATGGGTTCCTTTAATATGAGTAATGTTTTTCTAACAGGCTAAAATTCTTAGTTCAGTACCAGGGTGTCCACTCTTCCAGAGGGCCTTGAGATACATCTGATCCTGAATTATCTCTGCAGTTAATACATCTTCTCCTTGGGTCTTCAGATCTTGATTTCATGTTTGTGAAGGGTGAACGGAGTTTGAACAAGGGGATACGTGGATAAAAACTGAGACTTTATTAAAATAAATAAAAAAGAAAAACAAACAACCCCCCAAAACAACAATGTTCTATTTAAATCATCCCCATATCTGCAGAGTTTTCACTCCTGAAGCTCCTATAATTTTTATGATCAGGGAATGTATGGCATTTTCTTTTGAAGAAAATTGCCTGAGGAAATAACTGTAGTTTGAATTTTGAATATCTCCCCAAAGCCCATGTGTTGACTAGATTCCTAACTCAATCCTACTGTGAAGCCAAAAAGCCTTTGGGTGGGAAATAGAGGCAAGTCTATGGGGAATCTCCTTTCTCATTGCCTTTCACACATGTTCATGTAGTGAGGTATTCACTTCTACCATGCATTCCCACTGAAGTATGTGGTGTCACTACAAAACTGAACACTAGAACTTCCCAATAATAGGCTTTATGTCCCAAAACTAAACCAAATGAAATTATTTTCTTTATGAATTGATTATCTCCAATATTTTGTAGCAATGTCAGAAATCTCATTTAACTCTCTATGCAATGGTAGGATTGTTTACGGTTTAATGAAAGAACACATTTGAAGAACAAATGACAATTATCTAAGGAGGAAAAAAATTGTATCAAGGTGTAATTTGAATGACATCACTTACATAGTAGACATCAGGAAGCAGCAGAACTAAAAAAAAGATATATTGGTGCTATGTAAGTGTAATAAGAAAAAATATATTTACTTGGGAATTACCAAAAATAAAAAAGCTAACAAAAACAGAAGAAAAGATGAGATATGTGTAGTGGGATTCAGGTGTCATTTAGGGAAATTTTAGTAGCTCCTGAGAATCAGGACCCCCTATGGGGCATGGCCAGAATTGACTGAGACACAGGGAATGCTGACTTCCCCTCCTGCTTGTTCTTGCGTTCTCAGGAAGTGGTTCAAACCATCCATCGTGGAACATTTCCACTCTCCAAGAATTGTCAAAGGCTTCAATTTGTATTGTGAGGGTTTATATATCCCTCAATAAATCCTTTATATGATACATTGCAAGTGATTATTTCTGCAATAGATATGTCAAGCCATCAATACAAGAAAGCACAAATTCACTCTATGAACAAACTTTGCTGTCAGTTCCTCATATGATAACAGCCTTTCCTTAATCCTTGGGTGACTCATGTTGGATTTTATTAGCATTCTTATTTTGTGGGTTAATTATCAGAATTAAAGCAGATCTATCCATATTATTAACATTATTAAAATCATTTATTCTGTTATATTGTCATAACAGACTATTCTAATATTAGACAAAGATTATGTCTTCCCTGTCATGTTTCCTGCTTTTTTGTCTGTTGTGTCTGTTAATGACATTGTTTGCATATCACTAATTCAAATTAGGGGAAAACAGGAAACATCAGCAATCAAAGAATTCTGTATTTGAAATACTCTCCAACCATTTACTAATAGATGCTAAGAGGCAATTTAGTGACCCCCACCAAACTTCCTCTCATCTGTAAAATGAGTTGATAATAGAGCCAACCATAGAGGATTTTTTTTCAATGATAAAAGATTCAGTACTGGAAAAACCCATTTCCTAGAATGCATTGGTCAGTGGAATTCTCAAATGCCAGCTTACAACCCCAGCTTTACTGTAAAGCTTTTAGTTTTCTCAAAGTAGATATCATCTTCCAAGTTGTAGTCCTACTTCTGAAATATTTTCATTCAAAAGTTAATCAATTCTGCATTTTGATTGTTTGTGGTTTTCTGTAGTGGTCTCCATTTGTTGTAAAGAGAAATTTTCCAATGCACGAAATTGTTGTACAGTGCCACTCAGTCAACCAATAAAGCATATATGCAGATAGCATTACACAAACTAAACAGGTTATATTTTAGAATATATTTGTATAGGCATGCAATACAAATTAGTGATCAAAGAGGCCATGAATTTGAAGGAAAGGAGGGAGGGGCATATAAGATAGTGTGGAGGGAGGAAAGGGAAAAGAGAAATATCATAATAAAAGTTTTCAAAACTTAAATTATCTTATTAGTATTTGGATTATGTGGCATTGCTTTTTGTGCTGGTTTTCTGTAAGGGTCAAAATGACAATGTTCTGATTACTTCTCCACAAGATAAAAGCAATAACCCTGGATTCTTCTGTCTTCATTTCTCTTCCAATCCTCCCCAACAATTTCAATGTAATGTCCAGCTCCTGCATGATGGGAAAATACTCACTCTAAACCATCCACATAATTACTTCTTAATCCTTCAACTTTCAATCAGTTTTTTTTTTCACTAGCAGCTACAATGACCACATAGAAAATGGTCCATTGTCTGGCTTCTGCTCAGATCTCAAGATTGGATTTAACTCATCTTCTACTGCTTTTCCCCCTAGTATAGGATTTCTTCTGTTCTTTTGTTTCTTGTGTCCATGTCTCTTTATTAATATGCTCCCCAAGCATTCTTTTGCTACCACAAGCCATCTTTTCAATCCTACATTCAAATGCTATCTTCTTGTACAATAAACAAACAGACAAATTTATTAACAAGAAAACAAACAAACAAAAATTTCCACAAAACCTCTCACTTCTTATATTTTTGGTTGTGAGCCTGGCGCTTTAATGGCTGAGTCTTAAGGGGCTGGCCACAGGGAATTTAATTATGCTCCAGTAAGTAAATGAGCAGCATGAATGGGCTTTTTTTGTAAATGGAGAGATCATAAGAGTGGGGATGTAACCGAGATGATTGATAACTGAGTTTGATGGGGTGCATGGTGTAAAATCACCAAGTAATAAATAAAAATATAAAAAAACAAAAATAAAAAGCTTCCTGCCTCTCAAGAAACACAAATTCATATTTCTCCTTACAGTCTTCATTGATACTTCAAGAAGTGTATCACTATACAAGATAATGTATAACTTTCGCTTTTTTATTTTATTTTTCTCTATATGACTACAAGAAAAAATATGAGAGAATTCACATTATGTTAATTGCTATAGTTCCAGCATCAGTTGTTAGTGGTTGCTGTGGCCATCCTCTCACCCCACTTCACCCCCCCCAACCCTGCCTGCAGAGGTGCTCTGAAAGGCCTCTGAGGAGGCACACCCTGCCACATTTAGGGCATGTCTGAATGGTTACCCTTTAAAGAGCCTAACCACATGGGAGACACTCTCTTTCTCTGTTTCTCTTCCCCTCCCCAACGGGTCCCTTTAATAAACCTAATATGGCTTCTTGGCAGCATGCTAGCGGGTTTATATGTTCTTCCACGTGCAAAATACTAACATCAGTCACTAGTGTCTAGCAGGTATTTGACAAATATGTGCATGTGCTGAATTAATCATTTGAAAACTAACCTTGGCTTTCAGTAAACTGTCAAGTGATATCCAAATTTGGATGTTGGTCAGTGCTTTTATGTGTTTTTCCATATGACTTTTCTTCCTGGCATGTATTCCATTTTCTCTTCTTTCTTCCTCGCCTATTTTCACTAATCTTCCCCCTGTAAGAATTCCTTGCCTAAGTGCTCCATTGTGATTTTTACTCTTCATTTGTTTTTCTGGTTCTCATACCAATTGAAATTGGTTTTGATGATGTAAATCAGACTCCTACCCTCCTCTCTGATGTTGTAAACCACACTCACCTTCCTCTCTAGTGTCCCATACTGATCTCTCATCAGAACCCTGTGCACAGTTGCAAGAATTTTCTGGGATTTTATCTGTTTTCCCATTCCCACCAATGCCATCACTTTCTGGCTTTGGTCTCTAAAATCTTTGAGTTTTATATGTTTCTTCCTTCTTCCTTTACATATCAGTCAGTCCATGACCTTCCTATACCATGACTCTGGACATACCATTCTTCTGTCATGAACTTTTCCTGAATTTCAATGTGAAAAATATTTCAAGATCTTGTATATGGGTTAAAAGAATTCTCTGCTTTCTAGTCAGATGCATGTCTACACTAGCATGTCTACACTGATACCTGTGCTCTCACCCTGACATACACTGACCAGTGCAGTGCTTAGGCTTACCCAGCATTCTCTTATTTCTTCGCACAGAGACTCTCTGTTTTTGCAAAGTAGGATGCTTTATTCACAGATATATCTTCAGCCTACATTATTTCATTCTTGTATCTTCAAAAATGTGTAGGGACACTGCTTACTATGTGTAAAATTCTACTCAACTCTTTGTTTCCTTCTATATTTGTATTTTTGTTTTATTTTTTATACTGCTATACCTAACTTTTCTAAGACAGGTATACAATGTGTGTGTTTGTGTGTGAACATGTGTTGTTTATTAATCATTTCCTTCTGATTGAATATCAATTCCATGAGAATAGTACTGTTTTGTAATTGTTGGAAGTTTCCAGGACATAGGAGACACTCTGGACTATAGAGGATTTCTATTGGATAGATAAGTGACTTATATCTACCTTTTAGTCTTATACATTAAAAATTCAGAAACTATGTGCCTTTCATCCTTATCATAATGGTAGTATCAGAAAATTTGAGGGAATTCAGGTACCTAATAATGACCTGCCTTGTGTAAGGACATACTTTCACTTTGGTAAAATCAAGGTACTTAATAAACATGTGTTTAGTATATGATCATGATGTAAACACTTACTACAATACATGTTTGCTAAGCTAGCAGATGATTACACTGTAAGTACTTGCTCCCATCCCAGTCTACTTAAAGATTAAAAGTTCCTATAAAATATTTATTATCACCTTCATTTTAGGCCAACACACTAGCCAATATAAAATAAAAATAAAATAACATTTAATTTTAATAATATACAAAATATATTCATGTGTCCAATATTTATCACTCTTTTTTTTTTTTTTTTACAAAAGAGAACTGTGACAGTGAAATGTCTAATACTAGTGAGATCAGTACAGAGTGGACCAATGCTTGCAATGGTTTTACTAGACACAGAAGTAGTGAGAACTGTAAAGAAATGATGAATGGCTCATTTATACTAAAATACTAAGAAGCAAAAGATTTCCTTAACTTTTACTAAAAATCATGCTCACTGTATTTTGAGAGAGTAAGACAGATAATGCTTGTCATGAGTTGCAGTGTCCTTAAGTAAAAATTAAAGAAACACTGAAACACTAGATAAGCTTTAAAAAATGAACTGTAAAAAGCTTAAATTAAAAATTCGTTTTTCATATAAGAAAATCAATCAGTGTATCGTTTTATTTTAAGATATATTATTTGGAGTAACTCAGTTTTAGCAAAATAATAATGTAGCATCATGGTTCTGTATAACACAGTTAATATTTTAGTGCCACACTACATCTAAAACTTTCACTATAGTTTTTTCCCATGTTGCAAACGCATAAATCAAACAATTGTTTATTAAATGTTTTAACCATTAAACGTCAGAACTTAATTTGATCTTCAGAACTTAAGCTTGTAAGTCTGAAATTCACAGAGTATTCAAGGTAAGAAGACAGCTCTGAGAAAACATCACACACTGAAGTGTCTGTACTTTTAGCCTCTTACTGTAAAGCAACTTCAATTGCAGAGACATGTTCTTAAGAGTAACACATGCTTGGTTAAATTGTAAACTTCCTATCAGAAAGTCCATAAAACTTAGCACAGGATCCATGTCACATAAGTTAATTTCATTTCCGTCACTGTGACTGTTGTACAGGTATATTGCAAATTGCTAAGAATTGCAGCGGCTGTGACCTATTATCAGAACAGGAAATTACACGAGTCTCACAGCTGATGTGCAGTGTGCTGCTGTCACTGCTATGCATTAATTTCTAAGTCGTTGGCCATTTGTAATAATTCTGTAAATGCCTATCTTAGCAGTTTTCAGTCTAGACACTTTAAGCCCATGTGCATGGAATTTTCTCCCGTCATTTCAAGCACTTACACTCAATTCTAAAATTACCTTTTTTTATTGGACAATTTCACCTTGAACATTCTTCTAAGGGTTGGAAACATGATAGTCTCATTGTCCTACTCCCTAATATTTAGAAGAAATTTATTCTAGAGAAAGTAGAACCATTTAGCAATACATTAAAATAAAGGGAAAGAAAAATCTCCAATGAATGCCCACATTGTGGGTTTTTTAATTTTAGTTTTTAGTTTTTGTAAACTAAATTATGATTCATTACCCAACATACTTGACCTCTTCTTTTCTGGTGAAATTTTAAGTAATAGAAAAAATTTCATTTGTAGTTTTATATTGAAGATAGAAATATTTCATTGTGTGCACCATCAAGCCTCTACACTAAAAATATTTATTTTTCCATTTATATTATTTATAAGAAAACTAAATTCAAATAGCAGATGTAGTTAAAAGTATTTAATGTTATTCCACTTAGGTATGACATCTGTAGATAAATCTTGTACTTTATTGTATATTTCATTTTTATGTATATAGGTATTATGCCTGTATATATAATTTACCTTTGTGAGTGTCTATGCACCATGTATTTGCAGTGTCTACAGAGGACAAAATGGGAATTGGATCCTCTGGAACTGTGGTATGAGATAGTTGTGATCCAGATTTGGGATCCAGGGAGCTCAACCAGTCCTCTATAAGAAACAATGCTGTTAACCACTGAGACATCTCTCTAGCTCTTGTCTTAAATGTTTGAATATGATTTCCTTTGGCTAGTAAATCCTTTATGTTACCTTGTCTTTAAAGATATTTTTATAATTTAAAATGTATTCTGTTTTTTCTATTACTATTCAATTTTCTTCTCATTCAAATTTCATATAAAATTCATGTCATTTATCTTAAATCTCTGTATCACGAATTTGTTGATGCATAGTTTTTAGAAAATTTCTTTCTTTTGTTCCCTCTAAAATAAGCTCACCATAGACCTGATATTCAGTCAGTTAAGGACAGTATCTGAAGTAACTAAGGTTCTGGTTGTTTTTAATCTAGTGCCTTATGTAACCAAATGCACGTTTCTGTGCTTTGTTAATTGCAATATGTTTGGCACTTGGCACATCATATGCCATTTAATTTTAGTTAATCTCTATGGAGTAGTAACTTAGTTTTTGGCACAGATGGTTCAGAATGGAAATTGATCCAAATTAGAGACCAACTAGAAGTCAGTTGGTGGGGGTGGAAATAGAATCATCACTGTGGAGACAGTAATCTCTAGACTGGCAAGAAAGCATCCTCTCAAAGGAGAAAGCCCAAAAAAGATAGAGTAGCACATCCAGAATCCTCTCACACCCTTCACATGTAGAAATGCACATCTGCAAATTCTACAGAAACACAACCATCACACATATTAACATTTATATTTAATGTATACTTTATATATAATACTTATATATACATATAGATGACAATAATCCTTAAACATAGATATCCTGTCTCATTTATTGTGGAATGTCAGTGTAGCGCTTGGTACATTGTGGCTAATCAGTAGGAATTTACTGCTTCTTAAAGGACACATAGTGTCTAATGAGAATACATTTCCATATCAGTACTTTGTTTTATCCCAATGCTGCATCTCTCAAGATGAAGAGTCTTTCTGAAACTTGTTTTAATAAGAAGTCTTTTATACAGCTGTGGTACTATATTATTTGTAATCTAATAAAGATTATCTGAAGATCAGAGGACAGCCAGCCACAGAGTTGGCCAGAGAAGTCAGGCAGTTGTGGCACACACCTTTAGTCTTAGCACTTGGAAGATATAAATTTGTCTGGATCTCTGAGCTCAAGGTCAGCCTAGACTACAGGAATTTAATCCAGTCCAAAAGTAAATCAGAGCCAGGCAGTGGTGGCATACACTTAATCTTGGGATAGAATCCCATGCCTCTGCTCCCAGTATTTCAGAAGCACAGATTTCTTTAATCTCACCACTAAGAAGATTGAGACAAAAAGAGATATGGCTGGACAAAAAAAAAAAATGTAAGGCAGTAGGAGACAGGAGTTTGGCCCTTGGCCTTTGGCCCTTCCTTTTGGCTGAAGACTCAGAGAAACTCAGTCTGAGGATTCCTGGAGACAGGATTTATCTGTTTCAGCCTGATTCAGTAGTGGTGAGAAGTTTCTCTAGTGGCTTGTTTTCTGCTTCTCTGATCCTTAAACATTTATCCCAAAATTAAAGCTCAGGGTTTTTGTTAGGACCGATTAGGATTCTTGCAAGACTAGGCATTTATAGCATGCATTGGGACAACTTGTCATGTTATTTTGGGAAACTGTGTGAAAATTGACTCAGCAGAGGTGATACTGAATCTGTCATCTAGACCTTTGCAGTAATCCTCTAAATCTCTCCTCTTGCCTCCTCCCTAGTAACAACAGTCCACATTTCACCATGTTCCTCTCTTTAGAATTTTCTCACAAGAGCAAATGAAATATACAGGCCAATTCAGATTCTCTAGTGACCCCAGGCTCCCTGCTCCAGTTTTTGGTGACCGACTTTGACCACTGTATAACCAGTCTTTCTCTGTCCCACCTGTCAGCTCCAAAATAGCTACATGGAGACTTAGTAATTATGACAGCTTGGCCTAAGGTTTGACTTGTTCCTAACTAGCACTTACAACTTTAACACACACCTTTTAACATATATTATTTTACATGGATCAGTTACCTCTTTTCTTTAATATCCATTCTACTTCCTCTCCATCAACTCCACTTTTTTTTTTTTCTCCAGAGCTTTCTCTATCAAAAAGTTCTACCTATAGCTCTTGCTGAGCTATTGTCCATTTAGATTATTATTAAACTAATCAGAGGACACATCTTCATTATGTACAAAAAATTATTTCACAACATCACTGCCTTGCAATATTATTTAAAAGGATTCTACTCTTAATCATCTCCCAATGGTATCTTCTGTGTGTACCAAATACAGGCACTGTAGAAGTTATAGTTACTGTTTTCTTAATACTTTCTTGGTGTTTTCTTCTCATCAATAATCCTTCTTTTCCAAATATGTCTTTCAACACCTCAAATATTAGCTGGTGTATCTTCATTGACCTTGTGTTTCAGCTCTGCATCATCCATGATCAACTTTAGGATAACAGCAACAACAACAAATAATTATAATTATTTCTCTTCTTAATACTCACAGGTTTCTAGCCCATGACTTATTCACAGATATATTTAATTACTGAATTCAAGGCTCATTGAAATTTCTATTATCAACATATTCTAAAAAATCACCACAGTATATCAACCTAAAGTATAATATAAAATTATCTCATATAAAATCAATTGTATTTTATTTATGACAGTAAATATGTCGGCAAGTAGCCCACATACATTCTGTGTGCTGCCCATATGTTTTTGATGGTATATGTTTCATATTTATACCAGTCAGAAATATAAGCCAATGATTAGATTTACTTTATTTATTTTAATAACATCTTACGATTCCTTGTGAGAGGAAGAAGAGGTTATCTAGTTGTGTCTCTGTATAAAGCATGTTTGTATCTTGGTGAATTTAGAGCACCAAATGAATTTGGAGTGCGTGTTTATCTGAGTGGTGTATGTGACATGTTAGTTTCACTGTGACCCAGAAGTTATGGAAGTTGATATTGGAACATGCTTTGATAAGACACTTGGAAGTTGCAATTGTGGAGATTTTCTCAATATAGAATTTGTTACATTCCACTAAGTTCCTGTGTATCAGAATGAAATAAGAACAGGTGGGGAGGAACCCACCAAGCAATATGTTTTAAAAGTTGTCTGGCTAACAACTGGCCAGAATCAAGAATCACTGAAACAGGTTCATTAGATATACCATAGTTAGAGACAAGTCTTAGAAAATGGTACCTGTTCTGAGGTCTCCATATAGCACTCCTTAGTCCCATGTGGGGAGAGAGATCTGAAATTGAAGACAGGTTTGGAGGAACTGAGCCTTGTGTAATTCTTATGTCAGCTTCAGCATTTTATGAAACTAAGTAACTGAGAAGGAAAACAGACGTTTCTGTGAGTCTGCCTTGGATATGTTGTACCATGTAATGACAGGACACAGGACAAGTGCTCAGAGATCCCATCCACTGCAGCTTTCGGGGAACCTGGTGTTTTTAACAGCATCCGGTTCTAACTTCAGGCATCACCATGACCTGCACAATATCCTGAGACTCCTAAACAGAGACCTTATGTCACTTGTTTCTGACGGATATGCATACTCTGAAGGAAACCTTTCCAAATCAGTAATACCTACTCTTTTCTCTTTCTTATAGGATTTTCATCTTTTTCAAATATGTCTTATTTAAATGAGGCTGTTATCTTCCTTGTATCCAGCGAGGTTGTTCTAATATTATTATCAAATGCCCAGAGGTTAAAGAAGTTTGAGGGATGTATATATAGAACGTGTTACCAAGAATCCCAACTGTACCTTCCCAGGCATAGGAAAAAATGTTTTTGACATTTCTCTCCTTGACTCTGGTCCAAATCTTGTCATCAATGCTGACTTCTATCTTCTTTCTGGTTGATCCATTGTTCAAAAGCATAATGCTGTTTGGACTCACATACATAATCAAAAAAGTCTAATCAAAAAGGTCTATTTTTATCATTCTTTTCATTTGTCATAATCTTAAAGCACTTGAATTTTTATTCTAAGCTATTAGAAATATATCCCTTAGTGTAGGCTTACACATGTGTACATACTTTGAAATTGAAATTTAGATAAGAAAGCAATACATAAACAAAATATAATGGTTTTGTCAATATAACTCTTGTGATGAGCTTAGCAGTGGCATCCTAATGTAAGAGAGGGTGCCTCTTTAGACTTCAAATGCTGCTTCATGGAGTGTGCTCAAATATTTATGAAAAAAATTTTTTTGCAGTGGGTACCACTGTACAAAGGGGAAAACTATGAGACTGAGAGGCATGAGTGAGGAAACAAAGAATGCATAACCACTTAATATCACAATTAATCATTAGAATATAAAGAAAGTGTAAATTTATGCCCTCATGTGAACCATTGGAATGTATAAATAATTTTAAACAGAGTAAGATTAGTGTTGCTTTTATTTTTATCATCTACAAATTCTTCAGAAACCAGTTTTATGTTCTTAGAGGTAAATTATGAAATTACTTATCTCATTTTGCTTATGTCCTCCCAACATAGTTGCTTATGTGTGTACTAAATAATTGAACATCTCCCAACTTATATAAAATATATTTCTTCTTTCATTGCTCTTACTCTTTGTTTTCAACTCATTAAAAATGTTCTCCATGTCAGGAAATAGTATAAATCATAAAATAAATCTTTAATAAGTATAATTGATGTATATAGAAAAAATAATTTTTAGATTAAATGGTAATAAATTATTAAAAGTATTTGTTTTCTTAAACAGTACATTTTTGGCTACAATGGAACAGGAACTTTGCATTTTAGAAAATATTAATGCAATTCTCCTGGGAAGAAGTTACAGAATGATTCTTTCAAGACCGGGACTCAGAAGACTGTGTTTGCTGTAGTTATAGTAATCTGGATCATGAAACATAAAGAGCTCAATGTGATCAAATAATACAGATTTTGCTTTTGGATCTGGAAAGCAGGCTGCACATCAGAATTTATGAGTTAGTGAATTTAAGGAAATGTTATAATCTTTCCTTACCATCTTCTTCAGAAAGCAAGGAGATTTAGATCCCTCTTTTAGATTTAAAATAAATAAAGAAAATTATTTTTATTATTGCCAAATTTTAATGTATCACTTCTGTGTATCACCTGTATCTTTCCTTGGTGTTTGCCTTAGGGCAATTGTTCTATGGTATACTATTTGTAAGAATTTATGAATATGTACATTAGTTTTGAGCGGAGGGAGATATGGCAAAACTGGTATCTTTTGAGTTGATAAAGCATTCACTTGCAAGGATAGTTTTCACTAATGGTTCTGGCATTGCTGATGTAAAAAAAAATACTACTTTAGAGATTATGTTTCTGCTGTTACTGGTCCTCAGTAAATGCCAGAGATAGAGAATCTGGTATTGTAAACAGTTGGAAATGGCAGCCTACCATCACTTTCAGGCAATTAGGTCTTCATTACAAAATAATGAAGTGGTAATTGCTCTCTGCAACTTTCTCAGTGAAAAGCATGCTGGTGTTGTTTGTGTTATGTGCATGCAATTCATAACTCTGAGTTCAAGGACTTGTGATAGCTTGCCAAATTAAACTACAATGAGAATTACTTAATTAAAATTGTATTTTACATCAAATTATAAAATTTTCCACAGAAGTTACTGCTTGATGTTTAGCTGAATATTACTCATAGCAAAAAAAAATATCAAAAAATGTATGGATCAAAGTAAACATTTGTCTGATCCTAATAGGAGAGTTTGATTTAAAAATGTGAAGGCAATTGATCTTTTTTTCCTCAAATTACAATGCTATGATCTAACTGTAAAGACATAGAATACATCCAGCTTTTCATTACAGTCCAGTGCAGGACACTGTATTAACACCAGAAATTTTTGAACAATAAACACAGCCCCTTTTCTTTCTCAAATTAAGCCATTTACCTTGTCTGTGACTTTATTATAGATAACGTGCCATAACTCCTTAGACCCAAGGCACATTTTATATGAATTTTTTTTCTGAAAAGATTCCTATAAAATTCACACATGCAATGAATGTTGGAAAATGTTATTGAAAATTAATTTTTTCAGTATGACAATTTCTCAGAAAACTGAGAATCAATCTCCCCAAGGACCCAGCAATACCACTTCTGAGTGTATACCCAGAAGATGCACAGTCGCACTCCAATGGCATTAGCAGCATTATTTGTAATAACAAGAATCTGGAAACAACCTACATGCCCCTCAACTGAAGAATGGATTAACAAACTGTGGTACATCTACACAATGGACTACTACTCAGCAGTAAGAAAAAATGATATCCTAAAATTTTCAGGCAAATGGATGGATTTGGAGAATATCCTCCTGAGCGAGGTATCACAAACCCAGAAAGATAAACAGGGGATGTACTCACTCATTAGTGGACTCTAAACAAACAAACAAACAAATAAACAAAAAAGCAAAGCATACCCAAGCTGCAAACCACAACCACTGAACAGCTTGGGATCAGAAACACCTTACCCTAACCCTAACCCTAACCTTGGATCCCACACCCCCTAGAGGAACACCTGACTAAGTCTTGATGTTGAGGGGAGAAAACTGGATTTTCCAGGAGTGGAGGCTGAACTAAGCAATATTGGGACAGTGGGACCTTGTCACCTTGAGACCGCCTGCCCATGGGGGTGCATGGGGATATGTGGAAAAGAATGACCTGATGTGGTGGGAAGGGGAAGGGACCTTGAACAAGGATATACAGGGATAGAAAATGTGATTTCTTTATTCATAATAATAAAAAAGGAAGGAAAAAAGAAAGACCAAAACCCACACACTCCACCTCAAAAAAAGTAAAATAAAAAAATAAAAAATTATTTATTTGTTTGTGTCCTAAATATGAGGTGGTTTTGAAGTCAGAGGACAATTTAGATTTTCTCTTTCTGCTATGTTGATCCTGGATCCAATTGACCTTAGATCATTAGAGTGGATGGCAATTCTTTACTTGCTGAGACACCTCCCTGACTCTTGAGGATGGTTGTAAAAAGTATAGTGTAGATATTTACTTTCCTTACATTAATATACAAATACATCATGTATTTTATTTCCAAAGTTGTCTGTAATAGTTCCAATGTGCTCCCTTGTTGGACTTATACTGGTTATAACAATGAAATTAAGCCATTTTTTTTTCAACAGAATTCATGCCTAATTCATTCTTCAACCCTATGAAGGATTTAAAAATAAGCTTTTCTATTTGTTCATACAGCTTTGTAATATTT
Organism: Sigmodon hispidus; assembly: GCA_004025045.1. Lineage (NCBI taxonomy): Eukaryota > Metazoa > Chordata > Mammalia > Rodentia > Cricetidae > Sigmodon > Sigmodon hispidus. Next base: position 20,435 of record PVIH01005160.1, on the reverse strand, counting down.
TATATTTTAGGTGAAAAATAGTAAATAATCCAAACCATGTTTTGCATTCTTGCAAAATTCACATATTTTTATTATTTAAACACTCTTAGGTAAATGGTTTGTATTTCTTAATTAAGAAGACTTAAAGTTTAAAATATTGTGTGTTTCCTTTTCACCTTTCATTGAAAAGAGATATTTTTCTCACATATCTCCTCATTTCAGTATTCTCTCCCTGAACTCTTCCCTGATTCTCCCTATCTCTCCTTCCATTCAGACCCACCTTTGTTTGTCTCTCATCAGAAAAACAAGCTTCTAATAAACAATCAAAAATATTATAAAATAAAATAAAAAATAACATGATGAAATTGTATAAAACAAAGAGAAGAATAAGAGCCCAAGAGAAGGCACAAGAAACATACTTCCTCATATGTTCAGGAATCTCATATAACACTAAGCTGGAAATCATAGAACATATGTAAAGAAAGTGTAGGGTAAAAAGAGAGAATATGTGCATATATAATTTTAAAATTAAAAATAAGATAACAGAAAATAATTTTTTAAACTTTATTTATTTATTTATTTGCCTTGGTGTTCGCCTGGAACTGGAACTACAGACAGTTGTTAGCTGCCATGTGGGTGCTGGGAATCGAACCCGGGTCCTCTGGAAGAGCAGATGGTGCTCTTAACCACTGAGCCATCTCTCCAGCCCCCAGAAAATAATTTTTTTAAAAAGAGTAAGCCATGGCATGACATTAAGAGAAATAAATCTCCATAACTGCCATTGATTTTGTTTTTCATTGGCTATGTCTGAGAGCGAGGCTTACTCTTAGGGCAGTTTGTTTTCCCAGTGAGTTTTCCTTGGAAAAAACTAAATTTTCATTTAAAAGTGGATACCAATTGGAGATCGCTTCTGAGCTTGGGATGGAGGCATGTGTCCACTTTTCTTTCAGTTTGAAGAACCTGTCTTGTGCATACCCTTGCAGACTCTGTGCATGCTGTCAATGCATGTGAGTTCTTATGTGCATTGGATAATTCAGAGGGCTTTGTTTTCTTGGTGTCCTCCATCATCTCTGACTGTTTGATATTTTTTCTCCCTCTTCCATGAGATTCCCTGAGCTTTGAGGGAAGAGATTTGATCCCATTTAGGACTGAGTGTTCCCAGGTCTCTTACCCTTTATGTAATATCTGACAGTCGATCTCTGTATTTATTCCTACTTTTCTGGTGGTGGATGATCAAGGAACTTATATATGAATGTAAAAACCATTTTATTGTTTTGTATGTTTGTTTGTTTGGTTTATTTTTGTTTATTTGTTTGTATTTTTATTTTATCATTGTTTTTTAGAAGGGTATGGTTTGGTTTTAGCCCATCCTGGGTAGTCCCCACGTCTTAGTCACCAAAGCAATGTGAAGTATGTGTTCTATCTTGTAGAGCAGGCCTTTAAACAAGTCAGATATTAGTTAGTTATTCCCATAAGCTTCTGCCACCAATGCCCTAACATATCCTGCAAGATGCCATTGTAGATCAAAGTGTTTGGAACTGGTTTGATGATTATTTTTATTTTTCTTCTTTGGTAGCATAAAGAGTGCTTTCCTGTGCTCAAAACACTCAGATATAGAGGAAGTCTCTATGTTGGCACCAACTCAACTTCTCTATTTTTAATGTGTTGCACAGGTGTTGTCTTTAGCAGTGGACTTTTGTAGTCAGTCCTTCGAGAACACCCTATAGTCTTGGCAACAACCTGGTTCATTTGTGTGTTTCCAGGAGGCCCATTTCAACTCAATTAGATGTAACACAATACCAGTATTGAAAGTTTTCTTTGGTGATAAGAGATGGACATCTAGGTCTCTGTTTCCCACATTTGGAGATTTCTTAGATTTCCTTTATATATGTATATATTTTAGGAATATTCTAATGTATTAGCTTTCAGTAGTATTCCTCAAATGCCCTTTAACTTTAGTCATCTCCCTTCCATATTCACTAGTTCAACATCTTCTCATCCCTCCACCTTTCCATCACATCCTCCCATTCCTATCTTCCCCAATCCATCTATAACTTATGCTCTATGTTTTCATCCTAGGGAGATTTATCTGTTTGTTCCTACATCCTTCGTATATACCTAATCTCATTGGATTTCCTTGACTTGATGGCTAATATCCATATATAAGTGAATACATATTATAGTTGGCTTTCTGGGTCTAAGTTATTTCACTTAGGGTGATATTTTCTAGTTCTATTCAAAAATCTGCAATTTTCATGTTTTGTTTTATTCATTTTTTAATGACTGACTAATTCTCCATTGTGGAATGTACCACATCTGTTTTACCCATTTTTCTACTTAGGGATATCTTAGTTGTTTTCAATTATGGACTATTATGAGTAGAGCTGCAGTGAACATCATTGAGCAAGTGTCCCATGTGATAAAGTACAATTGTAATGTATACTGCAAGGATTGATCTCAAATATTAAAAATTCTTTAACTTATTTTAATCCTTAGAAATCAAACATGAAATTTTGTATATTAATGAAAAGATTCATTACCACTGCACTATATACCTAGCTCTAATAATAATTTCTTATCATTTTATGCTCATGAATGACACCTGAATATATTACATAAAAGGTAATGTTTAATTCATTCTCCAATAGTCTTTTAATAGAGTATTTCAAATATAAATAACTCAAAATTTAGTAACTTTATTTTAGAAAAAATTCTAAATTTATCTTAGATCATTTGGTGAATTAAATGTATGTATATGATGTCTTAAAGGTGACATATTTTAAGAGTAATAGAGTTATAAATATCACAGAGAAAGAAAAACATATCCACAATAATTATACTATGAACAAGGGCATTGAAACCACAAAAACTAATATGGCTCTTGAATTAAAATAATTTCCACTGGAAAGACAATTTCTATTCTCTATTATAGCTCTTTAAAAATTATCTTGTAGGGTGAGATCATTTTTGAAGAAAATAAAATTCCAAACTGGGAGAGTTTTAAAAGTTTTTCATAAGCACTGAGGAACCATGGAAGACTTTGAAATATATAAGCATCTCAGTCAAAGACTACTGTTCCTGAAAGACCTGAATAAAAATTGTCCATAAAATAAAAAAAAATGCACACCCAGCAGTAGGAGTTAGAGAAGCCAACAGAATAAGCTAAGAATCATGAATAATATAAGCAATGTGATATTAAACTAAATTTCTCAAGATTTGTTCTAATGATCACAAAATGTTCTTCTTCACTGTTCTAAAAGCTTGCTCTGCAAGGCAACTTTATTCATTCAATTATGAACAGCTTTGTGACAATGTATTCACCAAGTCCTGCCCATAATAAGAATAAACTAGAAGGCTAAGAGCTGGTACACAGATCTCTAAAATGTATAACATCAAATTCTTGCTTGGGCTGTTTTTGTGAGTTAATTTGCCTTGGTGTTTTGTCCTGTGTGTGTCATCATTACACTTACCTCACTAATTCTATCTCTCTCTTTTTGATGCTTCAGTGGGAAGAGATCAGTGGTGTTGATGAACATTACACACCCATCAGGACTTACCAGGTGTGCAATGTCATGGATCACAGCCAAAATAATTGGCTGAGGACCAACTGGGTACCCAGAAACTCAGCTCAAAAGATCTATGTGGAACTGAAGTTCACACTCCGAGACTGTAACAGCATTCCATTGGTTTTGGGGACTTGCAAGGAGACCTTTAACCTGTACTACATGGAATCTGATGATGACCATGGTGTGAAATTCCGAGAGCATCAATTTACAAAGATTGACACTATTGCAGCTGATGAAAGTTTCACTCAGATGGATCTTGGGGACCGCATTCTGAAACTCAACACTGAGATCAGAGAAGTGGGACCGGTCAACAAAAAGGGGTTTTATTTGGCTTTTCAAGATGTTGGTGCTTGCGTTGCCTTGGTGTCTGTGAGAGTGTACTTCAAAAAGTGCCCATTTACAGTGAAGAATCTGGCTATGTTTCCAGACACAGTGCCCATGGACTCCCAGTCTTTGGTGGAGGTTAGGGGCTCTTGTGTCAATAATTCCAAGGAGGAGGATCCTCCCAGGATGTACTGCAGCACAGAGGGTGAATGGCTTGTCCCCATTGGCAAGTGTACCTGCAATGCTGGGTATGAAGAACGCGGTTTTATATGCCAAGGTAAGAGCCTTCTCTCTCTCTTTTTTGATACAGTTGAAATTGTCTCCTGCAATTTTACTATAAAGTAATGAAAATAATTTAACCTGATCTGTTCTCACTTGGCAGCACAACACAGGTCAAAATTACTAGCCTTTTTATATGCTAAATTTATCCAATTTGATATGTTGATCTGTGTTCTGTTGTGAAATATTAATGGATGTAACTGAAAAATAATTTGCACCCTGTAGATGTGTCATATGTGCTATTTTTTCATTGTATTTTAATTAATTAATTAAATTAAGTTAAGTTAATTGGGAGGATGCCCATATAGAGTGGTGCATTTTGTAGAGGTATTAGGGCAGGTTGAGGAAGTAGGTTTTCTTAAACATTTGGTTCCTGGGTATCAAACCCAGGATATCAAGCTTGCTAATAGGTATCTTTACAGATTGAGTCATATTTCAGGCTTGCAGTTTTCTTTCTAGCTAGTGATTGATGGTGGTGTAACTGTCGCAATTGAAGTGGAATATATCTGCCTTTTTTGACCTTGAGGGTAGAAACATCTTTGGTACTCAGACAGAATTAGATTTTGTGGTGACTCTAACTGATTCCACCTATCTATGTAATATTTTCTTAGTGTTTATAAAGTATGGTGTATTCTTCAGTGATAGTTGGCTACTGAGTAGATTTTTATACGATAAGAAAATAATTTACTTTAAAGCACGAAGTGCTCATTGTGGTGTAACTGCTTTTTGTGTGTGCTGGAGTTAAGAACTTAAAATTTCTGTATGAAGGGAGGCAAGGAGAATCTGGGAGAAGTTGGAGGAAGAGAAGCATAACCGATATGTTGTATGAAAAAATAGGTAAAATATTTTATAAAGAAAATTCTAAATTATAAGTTATATTTGAAAAATATTATATTATTGAAAATTATATTTTTCAATAATTTTGCTTTTCTTTTTTGGTGGTGTTAGTTTGCTTTGCCTACTTAAGACATGGTGTTTTAGAGTTTTTTCTTTTTTATTATTATTATTGTTATGAACAAAGAAGTCACGCTTTCTATCCCTGTATATCATTATTCAAGGTCCCTTCCCCCTCCCGCCACATCAGATCATTTTTACTTCTCCACAACTCCCCATCCCCTCCCTGGGCAGGGAGCAGACAGTCCCATGGTCCCACTGACCCAATATTGCTTGGATCAGTCTCCACTCCTGGCAGATCCAGTTTTGTCCCCCCTCTCTCAAGAGTGAGTCAGGTGTTCCTTTAGGTGGAGTGGGATCCCAAGAGTCAGTTCAGGGTGTCTCAAATATATATGTATTTTCCCTGGGTTGTATGTAAGGTGAATTCTATACTTATTATTTGAGAATCTGAATCTTGCCATTGATTTGAGTTTTGTTTTTTAAATCTGTGTATTGGATATAAAATCATTTAAATATATTTTTCATATTATAAAATTATACATATGATATATGTAAGATTATAATTATATTACTTTCAAAATGTTTATTTATAATTAGTTAATATTTTTATATTGATTATGCTGAAAATACTCATTTAGTTTGAAAGGTACAAATACGTAGGTGAATATTAGTGCACAGTCCTGAGGCTTTTGTTCACTTGCACACTTCCCCCCCTCCACTTGCACACTTTTATTTGTTGTTAGCCTCTGCCAAAAGAACAGTCAATTATTTCACTGATGGACATTCAGTAATCACACATCAGAAGTCTGTGTGAAGGAAATGAAGTACTCTTTATGGATGTGAACAGACTATAAGATCTTTCTTTGGCATAAGCATGGTTTAGAAAATCACATTAAATAAGCCACTGATGGGGGAAGGGCAGAGTGAGTCAACTGATATCTGTGCAGGCATGAAGAGCCGAATTAGGTCCCTGGGATTTGCAAATAAGCCATATGTGTGGCACTTATATGTAAAATTAATGCTGGTGTAGGATAGGAAGCCATTAGATCCTTGGGTTTGCTGGTCAGGGAATCTACTCAAATCAGCAAGTTCTGTGTTCTGAGAAAGAATCTTGTTTCAAAACAACTACGGAGAAAAAGAAAGAAAGGAAGGAAGAAAGAAAGGAAGAAGAAAAAAGGAAAGGAACACATAAAAGAAAAAAACAAATATAGAAACAGAAAAATAATTAAGAACAGTAGGGAATGATAAGCAATGTTGACCTCTGGCTTGCACATATCCACTCATGGACAAGTATACCTCCATTCATGTGCACATTCACTCATGCAGACAAGTATTTAGACTGCAATTAATATATGAAATAAACACAAATTGTATATTCTAGCATATTTTACTGTGTTGTTCAGAAAAAATGCTTAAGTAAAGAATAATTAAAATCATTTTATAAGTTCTATGTTTTAAAAAGATAATGTATAATTATATTTTTCTAAGATTCAGGATTGGAGAAAAAATCTTGATATTCCATTTTAATCCTGTTTATTCAGTAGGACATTTGTTTATGTATATTGTATTTATGAATGTTAACATCAAATAAAATCATGAAGAACTAATCACAAAAGAATTGAAAAACTGTCTGACTTACAAATGCCATATATATATATATATATATATACTTCATTTTTAAGGATAATATTAAAATTTAATTAATTTTGAATTAGCCACTTACTACATTCCAAGTATAATGCTACTTTCCTAAACAATGTTTCAAAATAACCTACCAAGTATATACTATCTGCACTTAACAATAAGAACATTAGTTGCTTTTTTATTTTATTATTACTATTATTTTTATATTATTACTGTTCATGGTATGGAGATGTTTTGTCTGTCTGTATGTGTATGTGTATGCAGGATGTGTATGGCTGGTTTCCATAGAATGACAGATCCAATGGAACAGACCATTGTAAGTCAGCATGGAGGTACTGGGAATTAATCCTAGGATTCTGATCAAGTAACCAGGGCTATTCACCACTAAGCTATCCCTCTATCCTTTGTTTTGAAATTCATATCTTGGCTTTGAACTTTATTGCATTAGTATTGAAATTGAAATAGGTAACCAGACGTGATTGACCTGAAGGCTAAGGTCTTAATATTCTTTGCATTTTGCTTAACAATGACAGTGAAGGAGAAAAACAGTGTATATAGTGTATGAGAGAAGATTGAAAGATATAAGGCCCCAAATTGTTTGCACAAAGTAATCAAAAATCTAGTATGTCTTATATGTGCCTGTTTATTTATGACATCTATTTTTTTTCAGAATTTTAAGAATGAATTGTTAAAAAAAGGTTATTTTTGGGTTTATAAGCCAAGTCTGGGTGGCAACTAAGAAAATCTAGATTTGCAGATTATCAAGAATCTTGCACTCTCAAAACAGTCTGCAGAATGCAATTCATTAAGTGTTCCTTGCAACTATAAGTGCAAAATAATAATATTTCAGACAAGGGAGAAATGTAGACAAATGAGTTATTGTACTTATGTTGCAAAATCTCAATTTTTTCCAGAATGAAAGATGTATGAATTAATAATTTTAATGAAATACAGACCAATACATTTTCTGTCTGTGTACAATGAATTTAGTTAGTGTAGTAGAGAAATTAATATTATAGATTTCAAAATTAAATACAGAAGTTGCTAATTAATATGAGATAGCTTTGTATTGGTTTTAGACTCATTGTTATTGTGCTTAAAATTTTTGGAATAGGAAGAAAAGAAAGAGTTCTTCCTAATGAATCTTGTATACCCCAGAATTATATCATTATACTGAAATCATAAAAATGATTCAAAGACACATGAATGTGTTTCTATGAGTCTCTGACACAGAGAGACCATTAGGAATATTCAAATTTCATTTGTAGGGCATTTTCTAACATAACTAATCTAATATGCCAATTATTTTCCCAATCTCAACAGATAATTAGGACACATAATGTTCAGTGATCTGAATGATGAAAATATGACAACTTCTATTTGATAGAAAAATTACACTGATTAAAAAGGTTTTATATTCAACAAACATATCCATCAGTTATCAAACAATGAATAGAAATTAGCACTTTTCAGAGGCAAAATTCTAAGTATGAAATTTTAATGTGCATATTTTATACTTTTACAACAATCCATTTTTCCTGTTATATTTTAAATTATTAAGCAATATTATTTGACCATAGATTTAATTCAACATTTATGGAGTAATTAGGATATTCAAGTTTAGAGTTAAACAGTAGAATAAAAATCAAAAGACAAATATTACCCTTGAAGAATGAATTTGTTTTGTATTTCAAAAATGTGTATGCTGGGGCTGGAGACAAGATCCAGTAACTCAGTAATTACTTCCTGTTCTTGCAGAGTTTTGTTCCCAGTACCCATATTTGGCATCTTATAACCACCTTTAATTATAGCACCAAGACATCCAAATCCCTCTTCTGGTCTCTGCATGCATATGTGCCATACATACACACACACACACACACACACACACACACACACACACACACACACACAGACCCTTAAAGTTAAAATATGCATCTGTCTTTATAAGTGATTGTATCTGCCTATAAGAAAAATAGTTCTAACTACATTACTAGACACATAAATAATAGTTCAATGCAGTGCTTAAATCTCAGTACTCAGGAGCTCAAGGCAGATTAATTGCTATACATATGAGGACAGACAGAGCTAAGTATAAACTTCAGGCAAGGCTAGGTTATGGTTTGAGACCCTGGCTAAAAAATTAAAGGACCAATAATAAATAAATCAATTAAAAAAGAACTCTGGATGGCTGAAGAAATGGCTCAGAGTTGAAGAGCACTGACTGTTCTTCCAGAGGTTCTATTCCCAGCAATCATATGGTGGCTCACAACCATCTATAATGAGATCTGGTACCCTCTTCTGTATACTGTATACATAATAAGTAAGTAAGTAAATAAATAAATATTAAAAAATAACTCTGGAAAGTGAGGTGTTGGTGTTACTGTGGACACAGGTATTGGTAAGAGAAAAAAGTTACAAGGAAGTAAGCCTTTCTGAAATAAAATGCAATACTATGTAGCTGATCATCCTTATTTTCTTTTATGAAAATAGATTTTTTCTCATACAATATATCCTAGTTATAGTTATCTACTATTCTCTCTACTCCTCCAAGTTCTTCCCTTCCTCCCCTCTCCTCTGAACCAATTCCCATTCTGCTTCTCATTAGAAAATAACTTTCTTCCTTTGTATTCTGTCCTTGTTCCTTTGTTTGAGCCAAGAGATGAAGTCCACAAAAATAGAAAAAATGGTTTACCTGCAGACTTCAAAGGATGTTTAGAAGTAGAGAGTAAAACAGGGAGTAAAATTTGCCAATAAAAGCCTTTCAATAGTTTCTTGCCAAAAATATTAAAACAGAAAATATGTAGTCCACAGGATAAGAACAGTTATGAATGTGGGGGACAGATGCCCTTATGAAGAACCTGCCTCAGCATAAACTGATGATTATGGCAAGGATGAGTAACGAAGACAAGAAATTATGCATCATTTTGGCTTTTTAGAAATTCCTCTAAGTATCTTCTCTATTTAAGTCAGCCATGACTCACATTCAATAAAAGAAAAAAATCACTATATCTTTTTTTATTTGCAATGTATGTAATTATGTTTTATCTGGCTACATTATAAATCTAGGAAAGATTACTAACTCAGTACTATAATATTACCCCTCTATGCACAAGTCTTTGAATTTAAAACACAGCACCATAAAATAATAAAAATATTTCAGTAAATAAAACTGAAAAATGAAGAAATTGAATACTCAAATGATATAATTTCCTAAAACAATATCATGCTTTCTTTCAGCACTTGGCTATCTCTTGAATATCAAAATAAATCCTCGACAGGTTTTCTTCTTTTTCTTTAAAGTGTGGGTGATTTTGCATTGATTTCAAGGAAACACCATGATCTCCTCCCAACCTCTTTTAATCCACGCTAATGAATTGTATTATCTACTTCAGTTTTATTTTGAAAAAATTAAAATGCTAATGGATTTTTATCTGATCAATTAATTGCATTTGAAGGAGATAGAAGGAGGTTACTATAAATATTCCTGCCCATACAAATTTGTTTGACTTAGTGTACCAAATACCTTATTACTGCCGCTGAGGAATCTGTTGCTCTGTGCTTTATTTGAGCTCTAATTGTGAAATGTTAACTTTATCCCATGCTTTATTACATTAGAAACTTAATAGAAAAATGTGTTTGATTTAATATTCCAAGACTGTTGAACCTTTTGATGACTGTTCAAAATTGTTTTATTTACTGATGACTTAGGATTCCAACTTTCCCTTTCCACTCTTTCCTGTGCCAGCTCAGAAACCCTTATAGCAGCTGTCAGCTTTCAAGTATGGGGTGATTTAAGGATTCACTTTGCTGATCAGAGGATACACAAAAGCAAAATGTTCACTGGAGTATTTTTAGTGCTTTTGGAGTCTGTGAACAGAGCCATAGGCTCTGTCTAGAACTTCAAAATGCTTTGATACTTGAATAAATTAAGAAAAATGCCTTCCCAAAATTTCCAGAGGGGAATATCCTTGAGGAGAAAGACTATGAATATCTTTTCAACATTGTCTTCCCAGAATCAAGCAGAGATTGAGTGATTCTCAATTGTAAACCAATAGGATGAAAATAGCTATGTGTTGTCTGTCAACTATGTTAGTCTCAGCATTTAAGTCTTGAAAAGAAGTTAGTTCATATTATCTGTCTTGAATCTCCTAGGCTCTTCAGTAAGCCATGCAAATAAAAGCATGGGTTTTATGTAGTTTGAAGTGACCACTTTGTCTATTAAGCCAGATACATGTACAAACAGCAAAATATAGACACATCTAAAGTGCCATTAAAGAGTAACAGGTGATATAAAGAAATTATGGTATTTTCAATACTTTGTGCATTTAATAAGTATTATTTTACTCTTTATAAGGATTAATTACTGCAAAATTTATGCCTACACACAGGGAAGAACTTGTGTCTTTTGGAAACTATTAACATTGGAAAAACTCACCCCCTTTTCAGCAGAATTCCCAGTAGTAGCATTGATTCCTCCTCTATTCTGTTTAACATGAGAATTACATTATTATAACTCAAGGTGGCACCTTGAATTGTTCAGATTTATCCTGTGTTTAAGATAATAGCACCCTACTTTACTGTGTCTTTAGTATTTAAGTACCCATAATCTTTCAAGTCATTTACTGTATTTATGCTGCTAGTGACTAATAATATGAAAAAGTTTTCAGATAACTAATTAAAAAGATGTGTTATGACAGCTTTGTAATAGCAGTAACTTGATTTATTTGAGATCATGTGTCTTCTCACAAATTTATATACCAACTTATTGGAACATTAACTTGATCAAAATTCAATGAATCAGTCTTTGAGATTCAGCTTGTATTTAATTGTTCTAGTTAGCAAAACGTGCTTGTCACTAGAAAGTCTGTGAGAAATGTTACTTGCTAATTTTTTGACAAAAACAGTTGGATCTTCTGATTCATTATTCACAAATAAAAAGAACATGAGTTGACCAATGAAGAGTTTGCTCAGCTCACTATATCATATTTCTTAATTATTTTTATTTAAAAGGTTTTTTTTAACATATCACCCACTTTCTCCCTTCCATCTCTCTTCCCAGACACCTCCAGTTTTCTTTAACTCCAACCCTCTCTCCCATCCAGTCCTTAGAGAGAGTAAGGATTCCCAAGAGAAGTCAATACAGTCTAGCATATCAAGTTCAGGCAAGACCAAGCCTCTCCCAGTATATCAAGGCTGATCAAGGTAACCATTTGGAATGAGCTCCAAAAAGGCAGTTCATGAATTAGGGATAAGTTCCGTTCCCACTTCTAGAGGTCACACAATTATCATTGATATGCATTATTAGTGTCTCCCATTAGCATCTCTAAAATGTGTTAGCCTTCCTTTCTTCCTTGTTTCAATTTGTGTTGCTACTTGAATAATATAAACTCCATTTGATATTCTACCAAGAAGATGGATTTTAGTGATCTTGACAAGAGAAGTATTATCAATAACTATATTAGTTGTATTAACTATCATCCCTTCATTGCTCACCTTCTATCAAACAGTATATATTTTCCACTCAGACAAGATTTAATTTTTGCCTGAGAATGTAGGTCAGTGGTTGACTACTGCTGGAATCATAGATCCTAAGATCAGCTCAGTGAAGAAGATGGTAGGAAACATGAGGCTCGTTGGTTCATTTTTAGCTCTATGAAACTTGCTATATTTAATCCTAGATCATTTCTTTCTGCTGTCACTTTTTAAAAATATATTTTTTTTAATTCTCTGAAAACTTCATACTGATAAGTAAATATCTAAATCATATTTACTTCCCTAAATCTTCCTGTCTAACCCTCAACATATTTCCTTACCATTTTTGTATCATTTTTTGTCAACTTTTCTCTTTCATCTTGTAAATAGCACTCACTTTGCGATTTTCCATCTGCCATTTGACCTTCTGCATTGTTTACATAGCATGAGCCTTTTCAAGAAACTGTTTCAAACATTCCAACAATTTGTAGGTGAATATTTTTGTATTGCTCATTTAGAAACAGATTTGAATTTATGTAAGACAATATAGTGTAGAAACAGGTGAAGAAGTACAAGAATACAATTGAAAGTACCATGTAATATGTCTGATATTTAATTTTCAAAACAATAATCTTACTTTTATAGAATTTTATGTACTTGTATATACATTTTATATAATGTCCAAACATTTATTTTTTTAACAGGTGGGTTGGAAATAATGTCTTTGTTTTGGAAAAAATCATACAACTTAGATCTCAAGATGAAAGGGAGATATGTGTTAAAGGGATTGACTTGATTGTGAAAGAATGATTTATCTTATTTTGGATATTCTATATATGCACTGAGAGTTTCTTAAATATTGTAAAGATAGTAGAGAAGCTTAAAGTTGTGGGATGTATGTGCCAAGTGATCTTACATGAATGACTATAAGATACTACTGAAAATCCCCAGTCAAACTATGTCACTACACTGCCTAGACAGTAATTAAAGTAAAAATTGTCAAATAAAGAGATGGGAGTAGATCTGATTTGTGATTTCTTATGGTATCATGATTCAACGTTTTAGTCTTGCTAAAGACAAACAGTATAAATTTCAACTATCGAAGTTCATGTTTAAAATACTAGAAAGATCTGTGAATTCTTTCTTCTTTATAGGCTACAAATCATATTTTTAAAGCAGTCAGAGATAATTTAATTGCAAACATATGTAGGAGATACATAATCATGGTTATAGTTGGGGAGGTGAATCCTGATCCAGCTGTTCAAATAAGCCATACTGACTCGGGATTAGCAATGAAGACTACAAATAATCTTAAAATTTACTAGGAGTTGTGCAAATGTTCAAAATATGAAACATAAACACTGCTTTTAAAAATGTTTTCATTTATTTTTTAGTCTCTCTCTCTCCCCCTCTCCCCCTCCTTCTCTCCCTTTCTCCATCCTTCTTCTCTCTCTCTCTCTCTCTCTCTCTCTGTGTGTGTGTGTGTGTGTGTGTGTGTGTGTGTGTGTGTGTGTGTGTGTTTGCATAATTGTGCAATGGGGTGTGCCTGTGGGTATCAGAGAACAAACTTCAGAAGTTGCTTTTCTCCAACCATTATCTTTAGCATGTGGGTTCCAGGAACAAAGCTCAGGTCATAAGGCTTGGAAGTAATCATTTTCACTCACTGAGCTGTTTCCTCAGTGCTGATATCAAACACAGCCAGCACATAATGACAACCAAGTAAGATGTTATTTTAGGAAAATGTGGATTTTTTCAGTGTGTAAGAATTAGCTTTAACTACATAATGCTGTCAACCCAGAAAGAAAAATGGGAAGATAGGTATTCTTTACTCCAACCTAGAGATGATTCTAAAAGTTCATTTTAAATGATTTTTTTTCCTGAGGCCTATTATAAAACACAGATGTTGCTTATAAAATGCTGGGTAATACCTCCTTGAGGAAACCAAGCTCCTGTTCTTTTCCTTTTTATCTTCTATTTATTTCTATCTTTCATTATGACTGCTATTGTTACTATTATCAATGTACAATATACTCAGGGCCTTCAAATGCCTTTTTTGATGCAGTTTCCAAAGCTACAGATAGTAAATGAAGCACATCTTGACAAGCAAATATGTGACCTTTGGAAAGCAGAGGTCTTTTAAATATTGAGAAGTTTGTTTTCTTGGAAAACCATGGTGAATCATGAATCAAATATGCAGGGTCAGTATTCTCCAAAAGAAGTCTATATAATAAAAAATTTCTTCAGTTTAGAAGGGAAAGAACTTCTTCTGTACTTGAAGTAAATTGTTTCCTCTATAGTATTACTTTATAAAACACTATCTGTATATTTGTGAGATATAGACACATCCATATGGTGCTTAGAGCTTTCCAGGAAAAATGATGTATCAGTGCTTTTTGAGATGTTGAATAAAGGGTATGTTGAAAATAAATAAATACATATCTTTATGTATCATGTTTTTTCTGATAGCTCATGGAAGTGCCACAATAATTTACCATTAAAATTAATTAAACCTGTTGTAAGTGTTGTAATTTCTTTGCTTTAGCTTAATCTACTTTATATAATAGCTTTTTTGTTTTTAACTTTCTGAATACCAATTTTTCTAAATATGTTTTATTAAATGTATGTCTTGCTTGGTTTTTACAAAGGACATATGGATTTTATTTGTTGCACTTTTGAACTACTCATATATTACCAAATATCCCATATAGTATATTATGAAAAATGCACTGCAAACTTATATGAAAACTCATGTAACAATTATAAGCACAAGTTAATAAATGCATATTCCAATTATTGATTTCATAAAGCAACATTTTCCAAAGTAAGGAAAAATCAACCAGCATTCAAATTAAGTGGGAAGTGCTGTCCTTTTCTCCCTTCCAGGTTCTTAGATTCTGTTTAATATGTTGGTCAGTGTTTCACAAAGGCTGCCTTTGTCCATCCATGTTCTCTGAATGCTTTCCACCTTGTCCCCTGTGATTTCTCCACCATAATTCTGCCTATGTTTGGAGTTTTGACAATCAGTCATTAGTTCCAGGGTAGAACTTCTAAGAGCTAATGAGGGTTCACTTTACAGCTGTGGCAGCTGGCACTGAACATTAATAGAGAACAATTGTAAAAAGAAGGATAACTTTTGATAACAATTGATGATGATGATTTTCAAATAAGAGCCACTTAGAAAGCTTAAGGTGCTGAGAAGTGCAGTAGTACACATGCTCTTCTGCTGTGGGTCTCCTCTTCCAGGATGTAGACAAAACATTCCACTTTCAGGTAGCACTGTATTCAGTGAAGGATGCATGATTTGGAAATATATCATTAAAAAGTAAAATTTTATCATATTCCTATTGCTAACACTGCAGTGTAGAACTATTGACCCTTCTGCAGAGACACAACCACCATAATCAACATATATGTTAGAGCATACACAGGCCTCCCAGTGAACAATAATCATGGAACTCAGAACCATCACAAGATCAGATACAGACTTTTCAAATCATGAAATTGTTAAGAACTATAGAAATTGTCTAGTGAATAAGAGTGCTTATTATGAAAACACATAGATTTGGCTTCAAATCCCAGCACCCACCTATGAAGTGTAGCCTAGTCTAATGAACTGGTGTCCATAGCACTATGGGGATGAAGCCATACTGTCTCAAAGAGATAAAAAAAAAAAAGAGAAAAAAGCAATTATCCTAGTTGAACTAAATGTTAGAGTCGAGTATTTTGGTACATAACCCATAAAAATGTTAATTTGATCCATAAGTACTTGCTCAACTGATTCCATCATCTCTAGCACTCCAAGATACTTAGGAATGTCTAAAACCATTTCTGTTTCTTACTATTAAAGAGAATAAAAGAGTTATCAACATATGATGACACCCTATCACAAAGTAGATAGAAGCAGACAGATAAATATTGAATCAAGGCAGAGAAAGTCTATGTGAATCTCCTTCTAGAAATTCAAATTAATAATAAAAGGTAAAATCCCACATGACACTTTAAATTAAAACCAATGCTAACACATTTTAAAAGTAATAGCTTCATTTGTTCTTGGAACTTCTTAGAGATGAATGTAGCTTCTGAAGGAACAGAAAATTTACTAACTGCTTCATTGATTCAACAATGATGCCTAAACATAAAGAGATAAAGTTAAGAATATTTAGATAAATAATAAAAATATCTGGATTATTCAAGTAAAGCTACTTTCAAGCAGTGAAAAATATTTGTCAAGATCTGTTCAAAGGCTTGATGATCAGGAGTCCTAGTTTGATAATAAGGTGTTGAGAGTAGATACAGATCAGAAAATGCAATCAAACAGGAATTACTTAGAGGGTGAGAATGATATTTACAGACACAGTTCAGATTGCTTGATTCACTTTGTACTGTACTATGCTACCAACATGGCAGGTAGAGAGAAGTACATGAAACATGTATTGTATTACAATGTTTATGTACTGATTATCTCTGTATTAAAATTCTCCAAATTCTAATTCTAGAACTGGTCTTCTAAAATTAAAGCAGCATGCCAATAACAACTGTTTGCTAAAAAAAAAAAAAAAAAAAAAAAAAAAAAAAAAAAAAAAAAAAAAAAAAAAAAAAAAAAAAAAAAAAAAAAAAAAAAAAAAAAAAAAAAAAAAAAAAAAAAAAAAAAAAAAAAAAGAAAGAAAGAAAAGAAAAAAAGAAAGGGACAGATTTGCTGTTGTTGTTCTGTAGATGAACCTGGAACTTCTTCACGTAGGTTTCTCAGCTTTCTAAAGGAGTAGAAACTGGAAACTGGAAATGGGGAAAAAATGTCTAAGGTCACAGTACAGAACTAAATTTTGAGATTGAACAGAACGCTTGTGTTTGATCCTAGTTCCCTACCATTCAGTAGAAATCCAAGGGAGGTGAGGCACTTTAGGCCCTTCCATCTACATCATAAGAGATGAGAAGCTGAGAACAGAATTACTGTAAGCATGCTTCTTAGTCTGATCTCAATGATTTCCAATCCATTGTTCTTCTGAGACATATAATATACATGTTTAGCCCTGGTTCCATTGCCAAGATTGGTTATTCCTTGGGCAACTGGTGTAGTCCTATCAGTTAAGAGAATGGTCACTGGGTTCTTATTTGTTTCCTTATACATTCAAAAAATTATATGCACTTATATATGGTGAATTTTATATAGATATACCCTCACAATATGCTAGCATTAATTTGGTATTTTTAATATTTTTATTCCTCCTTTTGGTTTAAGAAACAATATATACTTGAGGACCCAGAATGAGAGCAATGAGCTAGGCAGTACACAAGACTACCATCTTAGCACTCTATAGACTCACATTATTCTTCAAATTTTGAAATATATTTTATAATAAGATATCAAAACTGGACATTTGGAACCTTGGCTTACATATAAAAATTATAATTACATTTAAATTTCCATGGTCACTAACATAAAATACCATTGGTCCTCTACAAAAAGTATTCACTAGCCATATTTTGTCAGAGCAAGACTAAGAAGATTTATTAATCTGTTCTGAAACCCAACAATTTCAATCATTTCATAAATGAATATTCTTTACTTAATAATGCTTTTCCAAGTCACCATAATGTCAAAATTTTCAAGTTCTTGCTTCCAAAATACATACAAGCTAATTTAGTTGAGAAACAAAGACACATTGCTAACGGTTTCGTTAAAGAGACCAGAGCTTCACATTCATTAACACTAACCCTGCTCTTCAATATGTAATTAGGTAAGACAACCACACAAAAAGATTTTCACAGGGTATAGTCTGGCTTTTAGTTTCTGGGCATGTGGAACTGAGTCACGCCTCTAATTACCTCTGCTTCTATTTCCATTGCCCCTGCTGGTGCTGAGGACATAATTGATGGGAGATGATGGTGAGTGGAGCACCAGCATTCAGTAAGACACTCGCTGTGTGCCCAGTGTTTATGCCTTCACAATATGCCTCATTATGAGCTTGACAGATCTCCAAGTGCCAGATTGGGAATGAGTTTTGAAGAAGGCTGACATATCTGCTACAGACTCTTTTATTTTTTTATGTTGTTTGCTCATAAATACTATTTAATGCAAGACAGTTTCACGCAGGTAGGTAGATATGTGCACATATACACATGTGTGTATGTGTAAATTTCTATAAAATATACATATATAGCATATTGTATGTGTGGTTTATATTTATGTTTACATATTAAATATACACTATACATACATATATATACATATATATCACTATATACTTAGTATATATATACTAGGTCATTAAATGTGTTCTTATGAACATACTTTAAATTCTTAATTTTTATAAAAATTGCTGAAATCTAGCAAAATATCAAACTGAACTTCAGATAATATTATGCTTATTTACCCATTCTTCTGTTGCTTTGTGTTAGTTTTTAGATGAGACACCATTCAAACCTCAATTAAACTAATATATATAGCTTCCAAAATTGGTTAAGATAATACATACTATTAATTCTTTGCAATCTTTTTTAGATATATTAGCGTAACTCAACTTACACATACTTCTCCAATTAAGGAGTGAATATGTTTCATAATAGGGTCACGTGCAGCTACTTCTCTTTGAAATTTGATGGATCAGAGCTTCTGTGGTTTTTTTTTGAAAACTGTCCCAAACTGTTCAGCTTTCCAGAAGTTGAAGGTGAATTATTGACAATTTTGGTCGTAATAGTGAAACCCTTTTAAATGTCAATATCCAAAAATGGTGTGATTCTCAAAGATTTCACTCTTTATGGTTATGCTTTCATGATGTAAAACATGCTTCAAATGCAAGTCCGGGTAATGATGGTGAGTGATGTAATGGAGATGTTGGTGCTTCAGTGAGGAGTTACACAGAAGAAGCTGGAAATAAAAGCTGACTTTGCCTTTCCTAAGTTTGACAGTTATTAGTGGTGAAAAGGAAATGAAAACATTCATTGACTTGCACTTTATTAAGCACAGTAGGTAAAGCAGATGAACATTGAAAGCTCACTGAACTGCCACCCAGAAATTTAAACATCCCTTTTACTGTTGGCCAAGGATATGCTGTAAATTCTATGGGAGAGTCACACTTTCACAGGAATTATCAGATCTGGTAGGAAAAGTTTGGTTATTGCAATCTCCAGTAATATAGTCAAGGCTTACTCATCAGGGTTTACGGGACTACACTTGTTTGTGGGACTACTTATATATTTGATTGGAATACAAGATAATCTGAAGATCTTTATTATGGAATAATGGTGTCCTAATTATATATTGATATGGTGTTTACATTAATTCATTAAAATGTGTTATAACTTTAAGTACATTTGTTGTCATTGCTTTTGCATTTCTTTACCTAGATGACACAGTAAGAGTTCAAAGGAAACTAATAAACATGATACTAACATATGGTTAGCAAATGTGATTCTAAATCTGAATGATTTTAAAGATAAAAACACAGTCTGTTATTGTTACAGATTGCACTGATTCTAAGTAAGAGCCTCTTCTATTCAATGATACATTTTTAGAATGAGATTCTGACTCTCTACATAATGGGAGAATATTGTATTTGAATATTTATGGACCTTTTTATTCTTAGTATTATATTACTTATTAATTCATGTACAACATGAATGTATAAAAATATGAACCAGTTTGAAGTGTGAGTACTATTTCTCAAGAAGGCACAAACACAGAGATTAAAGGTTCTACCACTAGTTCTATCCCTACCTTGAGTTACTTCAGAAATACAACATTGCTTCTTTCTATAGAAATCATTTTCCACCAAATATATTTACAATCTAACTTCATAACATAGACACACGATCTGCTATAAAAGCCATTTTTATGTAACAAAAATTTAAACTTTTGAGACCTTCAAGACAAATGTGTAGAAGTAACAAGAAAATGATTAAGCAGATTCTGCTAAATTACTAAAGCTTAGTTTGCTCTGTAGAAGTTCATTATTTTTATAATATAAAGTCTGGTCAGAGGAAATAATGTGATGCTATTGTGAGAGATTGCCTTTGCCTTTATTTTTGAGAAAGGAATGAGTGTGTTGGCACCATTTGCCAATACCTGTTGTAGTAGGTTTTGGCCTGGACTATCTAGGCCTGGATTACAGGTTTGGTCTCATTTTCAGCCCCGCTTAGCCTTAAATAATTATATAGATGCTTATATTATTTTTATATTGATTAAGTTAGGGCTTAGTCATATAACTTGTTAGCTTTTTAGTTTTAAACTAATCTTTTTTTTTTTTTTAATTTTGTTTGGCTGTGTAGCTTGATACC